>NIUQ01005362.1:0-10975 GCA_002796945.1 Plectus sambesii
GGTTTATGGATTGGACTTGATTTTCTTGCATTCATAGACTTATTCTACTGGCTCTTCTGTAAGGGTTGCCACACTTTCCGAAAACTCCTATAATGGCACTTTTTCAAAAAATAGAGGCATATTTGTTATTTAAACTTTGAAAATTTGACTACGTCTCTATCGCAACTCTCATATTCGCAATGCTTAAATGTCTTTACGAATGAGACTTATTTTTGCTACTGCTTTAGCTCATTTGTTGGGAATTATTAGTTATTAAATGTGAATATGAAAATTCATGACGTTTTGAATGCGAGTAAAACTTCAATGGCACTGCCAACTGGGACTTTAAAATGATTGATTTTCAGTCAATAATTCAATTCAACTGGGTACAAAATGAAGGAGTGTTGTGGGACTTGCGACGACGAATACAGGGTGTTCCATAAGTAACTATCCCACTTCCAGTCTCATTTTCTCGAACACGACTTAGCGTATTAAAACGAAAATTTATAAATTTTCTAGTTGACGATGGGGAACACGAAGCCAGTTTATTTAGAGACCACTGCATATTTGTGCATATTGAGACTCGAACAATACTCTTGGGTACATATTATTGATGAGGATTTGTACAGTTCTCCAACTGAAGCCTAACAGGTTATCGTAACAATTATCAACATGCAAAAATATTGCTAAGTAGCTTTATAAAGAGCAATATTGAACAGGTAGTTGCTACTATTGCACTGACAACATATTTATAATTTCTGAACATAAGTGTACCACATAGCAAAAGGACAACGGATTGCTTTTTGCAACCACTCCTGATGTAGACTCAAACTTCTTAATAATTCAGACTCTCCACGATTTCGAATCGTACTGCATAGCTCCACCCCCAAATCTATGGTATCAAATTTTTTTATCAGATACTATTTACAATAATCTTCGACCTTCACGCCAAACTGATAAAAAATTTAACAGATAAGTTATTGAAAAACTGGGGTACATTTATGTTTATCAGAAAAAGTTAACACCAGCTGATAATTACAGTTTTTGACAGCTTTCCGGTTTGTGGACTGCGTAAATGTTCAATATGATAGCTGGTTGCGTTTGGTTCAAAACTGACGGCGTGGTTCGGACGGTACTGTAGGATGCCAATGAAAAAGTCAGCTGGTAAGTTGTATCTTAATAACAACTCTTTTAAATTGGAGGCGCAGCGTGCCAAATCCTCTTCTTCAGCCAATATGTTGTGGAACAGCTCTGAAACACTGTCAAAGATGTTTATTATTTACAGTAACGTTTTGGACTGGACAGGTACTTTAATGTGTATTAATACAATTTGGAACTGGAGGAGTTAAATAATCGAGGAATGAACTACAAGATGGAATAAGGGAGCAAGCTTACGCCCTCTAGTGACTCGTTTATCCATTTAGACTGTCTGTTCGTTGCACCCTCTGTGAGAGCATGAATGGAAGCATAAACATTTTGATACTAGTTAAAGACCTGTTAGCAATAAGTTATTGAAAACTACGAAATATATTTGTTTAAACTGTCACTTTACGCGTAGAGAGCTGAACAGCTCATGTGGATAGCAACAACTTTTGAGAGAAAGCAAAATGAGATACGGATGATGTATCTTGTTAAATTGCCAGCCCACCAAGGACGGAAGTAATTTTAACTCTGAATTTTATTTCATATGCCAGTTCCCTATACACGATGTTTCATTAACTTTCCCCGTACACCTTCCTTTGGATTTTTTGATCAAAAAACATAGTTATGCCTCGAATTATTCACTCCTCAGACAGACAGCTACTCGAACGGATTTCTGTTCAAAAAGATAAGTCTTCAATCATAAATATCTCTACCAGATAACCTAAAAGCTTGTATTCAACCTTTGCGAGAGGCAAAATCACCACCAGTTACTTCCTGCTCTAGAACAATGTTCAAAACATCCTCAGAGATAGTGTTGCAGCACTAATCAAGCGTAGTGAACTCACCATCGCTGTTGAAGAGCGTAGTCAACTTTGTTCCATTGCTGAAAATGTGTGCAAATTCGCTGCATCGTTCATCGGCGACCGCGGCGTGGAGGACTAATGAGTACTCGTCTAATCTGAAGAAAAATGTGCGATGATCAGCGAATTCGAGGGCTACATCTGAGTTTTCTTTTCCACTTTCAAATGCCATTACAACCCAGTTGTGATGATAGTATTTGATAGAGATTTTCTCGCGCACAGTATCAGCCATCTGAAAATCATCACTGAGATTAATACCCATGATATAAAGTAACCGTTAGAATCACATACCACAACCTATAATTGCTATCAATGACCGATGAACCGACTTAAATTCTCCTACTATCCCGCCAATAAGTACTGCCCAAACGACAGAGCGAGCGCAGTGTTCATTTTGTTTGAAAACAAAAGAGAACGATGTGCAGACGGCTATCGACCGTCGGCGCGCGTTCGCAGATTTTTACAAACGTGTAGGACTGCATGTCTATCCTAATTGTGGTTTACAGTTGTAAAATAGCTGTTGACTTTAACAAGTACTTGATAGCAGATTAGATAAGCGAGTAAGAAAGTTTCTTGCAGCGCGTGAATAAATGTTACTGAATAAGTGTCTAAGTACTCAGCGCAGTAGTAAAGATCAATATCGTACCGTTTTCCATCCATAGCTCCATTTCACGGGTCTGGCAAGAGCGACTTGTATATCGTGACGAATCTGTTCCTCGTGAAAGTCCGATCGAAGTGCAGTCACTTGTTCTTTGAGTACGTCATGTATAGATGCCAGTCGATTTGCGGCTATTTGCTGATAATGCTGCTGTTCTTCAAGTGTCTTCTCACCACGCAGCGCGTCACAGACTTTTGTGAGTACGGCGCACACTGATAGCCGGTTGATCAATTGGAGAGCAATGCTGTAAAATTCCATCATATCGTAGTGGACGCCTTTGGCGAGTCGCTCGAAAAGAGCGATTGGCTGTTGCTGGACAAGGTGCTCGAAACGCGCCAGAATGGTATGGGGGTCGTGAAGACGGCATTTTTCAATAGCGGTGCTATTTGAAGAATTTTTGAGCAGTTCGTAAGCTCTCACAGCATCATAGACGGGCTGTACATCGCTCAGTATGCGTCTTGTCTCGTCTACAGCTTGAGTCAATATAATTTCCTTACGGTCCGCGTAGGCACCGCTGGTCATTATTATTTTTGACATTTTGTCTACTTGGTCAAAAAAATTCGCTATGCACTGTGGCCTTTTTGTCGAATGATAACGAATTTTATGCTGGCGACGATTAACTGCGTCCTTGTATAGTGCATTGATCATTGGCTGAAAACGAAATACTATGCAACGTTTTGTGAGTAAACAGGGATTTTATTAACACTCAGTTATGCTATACCTTGCTAATTAAGAGACGCGCACAATTAACAGAAAATGGGAATATTATATATTGAATGAATTTCCGTTATCAATAAAAACAGCCTCGAAATTTGACTGGCGAGCAGCCAATAAGTCTGCGCTATAGCCGGCGACTTGTCAGTCAACACGCCATGGAGTACAGATAAATCAAAATGGCCATCCCGCCGCGATTCTGCCCATGCGGTAGTTTCAACGCTACTAAAATAATGAACGTCCTGTAATCCATTTCTGTATGCAATAATGCTGTTTTAAACTCGCTCATTTCCTGACAAATGTAATATGACTTTACAAACACAACCAACTGATCTGAATTCACTCGATCAGCGGCTGTGACGCAGACTGTAATCGAAGTTTATAAATCTCGTCTATGATGCTTCTTATTAATACGCTTGACCTTGTTCAGGTTAAATTATCCAAGTTACATAGCAAACAGCACTTACAGCAAATTGTGTGCTATTATATTTAATTTCGGGAATATTTTCAAACTGGTTGAGCTGGTGGGCGACTTCGCTGACTTCATTACTCTGACAGACATTTCTATAGGGTACTGAACGACCGTGCTGAATTTGAGTATAAATAATCAGTAAAATAGCCACAAGAAGTAATGTTGACTCCATTTTCCAGACAAGCCAGTCACATTTATACAACCTGTTTATATCGAAGAGCAACGTTAGAATGAAAGCCAAACGCTCGTTTATCGGCGTCCCTAGCGTCGCTGCTCACTGCGCATCTCCATTAAGCTATCTCTTATCGCAGAAGTGCAAGCGTTTATATTTGCAGTCATTGTTGTTCGAAAACTTCTTATCTAAGCATTTCAGTTCACTTTTGCTAAATTTAAACTGGTATTGGCGCTGTGATTGAGCAAGATAAGCACACTACTTTTGCAACAACACCACAGTGTTTAGATTTTGTCGAGTGTATCGCGATCGAAAACAAGCACCCATCTAGTAATCACACCTGTGATCTGAATTGAGCATTCATCCTACCATTATGCACAGAATTATAATAGCAAATCAACGAACAAAATCTAACCTCATACTTTGAGAAATTGGGCGGGTTTCACATCGCGTACTTTAGCTAAAGTCGTACTTAACGCAATGATGAAGGATAGGCCTTAAGTACGACTTTAGCTAAAGTACGCGCTGTGAAACGCACATCGCGTACTTTAGCTAAAGTCGTACTTAACGCAATGATGAAGGATAGGCCTTAAGTACGACTTTAGCTAAAGTACGCGATGTGAAACCCGCCCATTCTCTGCGACTTCATTCGTGAGAATTCGAGTATTAATACGTTGTAGCTTTGGCGCTAGTTTGACTGTGATATTAACTGACGAAAAATATTTGCATACAGGCTGCCGAATTTTGGCCAAACAAGGCGCAGCCGTATCACGGCGTTGCATGCCAACTTGCTCCTCGGCACTTGTCCTGCTCTTTCCGCTGTTAAACGTATCGCAGGACCTACGCGACCTTGTATGAAGGCTTGAAGAAACCTTTGGACTATGCATGCATCAAACATCAAGCTACTCAAGCATCAAGCTACAATGCGATACCATCGTGATTCACTTTTTGTTTCATAACTTAAGAATATGAGTAATCACATTATGAATGTCACCTGGCGTACGACAACGTATACTCTTTCGCAATTTACGCTAGACTAGACACAATATTGCATCAGATAGGAGTGCTCTTGAGTAGTAAACGTCGATGGGCGGAACTGCTTTACTGTCATTGAAAACATAACTGTGATTGCTGACGATCGCCTCCTTCAAATTCAGTCATTCGTTAAAATTTTCTTTGAGTCGGCTGAAGAATCAAGATAACAAATCAAGACGACAAATCAATCGACTGCTTCGGTTAGTGGCCGAGGCAGCGTCACCGCTGAACAAAAAAGGACGCCTTTGGAGTGTCAAAAGTGATGACCCTGAAACTCTTTCGACCATGGAAATTTTCAAAAATAAAGGGTGGCCTCGCACTTCTCTCATTTGTTTGATCATCACTGCTTGTGTAATTAGCTTCATATGGATTGTCGTCTTTGCCTCGTTGATTTCGAAGGATATTTACGCGCAACTCGAATTGTTCAACAAGGAATCTACAGTGATTGAGCAATACGAAGTCGACCTGCATTATCTCAAAAAGGCTAGTTTTATAAAATATTTTCACTGCTTCACCTTCTATTAAAGTGTAATTCATGAAAACTGCACATGCACTATTTTCCATTATTTTCTATGAAGTGCTCAAGGAAAATTCAATAAATTACACTAAACTTCCTTGAAATTTCCGTGAGCACTTCATATAGAAACAATGAAAATCGTGCTGGCGCAGTTTTCATGTACTAGATCTAGAGCATGCTCTCGAACGTTCAAACTAGCACATATGCCTAGCGATGGCGGCAGTTGCGGAATTGAGAAAGCGCAGTTGTTCTAAGATTTATAATTGGGTTGTCATTTCAGTTCGATAATTTCTTGCACTATTCATTCTACTGCTCGGTCTTCCAGTGTATAAGCAGTGTACTGGAACTATGTTTGATTGCTTTTCTACTCAGCGGCCTATGTATCAACAAAAAATATCTCTCTGTCTCTACTAACACGGTATGATTTATTGTATAAGATGGTTTGTATTACATGCATTTTACTGCTGTTATTTCAGATATTCCTGATTATGATCATGGTACAACTCGTGGTGGCTATAGTAGAGCTTTGTATTTTTATATCGATAGAACGATCAGAGCCAGAAAATGAAATATTTCTTCTGTTTTCGACCTTCGCCGACAGAAATCCTGAAGGATTTAAAGCCATTGAAGAAACATTTTCCTGTATAGGCTATGAGCTGACCGCAAAGGATAAGGTATTATTGATATTAATTTTGTTGGTCACCGTTGAATGTTATTCTTTATCATATTTTGCAGGAAATAAGCCCTACTAACAACTGCACAAAAACCCTGCGCAATACAATTTTTCAGACAAAAAAATTAGCACTTGTCGCCGTTATTTGTCTTGCGCTCAAAGTATCCATTATAATCTCCATTACTATGTTCTACATTTGTTTAATTCGCATGGGCCACAAGAACTCCGTTGTATCTGCGTCATCGGAAAATTCGGAAAATCGAGGAGATCTAGAATTACAGCGGATTGACGCTGAAGAGCTCCAACCGTGTCTCACTGAAAGAACAAACAACGTCTCCAATTCTCAGCAGAATGCGAATGAGACCGCCGTAGAGCCTGATCCGACTAATTTGCCAGGCTGTAATGGCGCTGGCTGAGCTACAATCTTATATATTTTTGACAACATCATCAAAATCTACACCGGAAGCAAGCAAGAACAAGAACTGATTTAGTGATACCATGTTAATTGATTTGCTGTAGATATATTCGATGTCAGTGCAATTACTTGCCATTAGGTCAGAAGGCCACAATATCTCGATATTATTATTGTGATTAAAAGTGCTAGAATACTAAATATTGAGAATATTAAATGTGCAAGACATTTTACATATCCGTTGTTATTATCGAGGCAAGCGGAATCATCACTGCATTCACAAAATTTTGAAATATTTAAGCTTTTTGAATTAAAGACGGTTACTTTCAGGGGTTAAGCAATAATGTTTTTAAAATAATACGGCAATTATATAGGTAAATGCAAGTTGTGAGTGTGCAAACAGCCGAGCAGAAACGCACTTGAGCTCATAGAGTGCATTTCAATAACGAATCCAATACTGTTTACGCTTCAAAGTGATGTTTTCTTTATCAATTGGTCGTTGGCGATCAATATAATCCGTCCTCGTTGCAGCTCTGGCAATAGTGCGCCAAGGCAAATAAAAGAAATGCAATTGTTTTCGTTAACAGTGCTCGAAGATCCGTGAGATATCGGAAGTGTTATCGAACGATTCCGATGAAGCTTTGAAGGGTATAACTTCGATCAGCGATCAGAAAGCGCAACCAGAACGATGTTGAGCAAAAATGTAATCAATCGATGAACCACTTAGATAAACTGTCTTTCATGAGTGACGTATACAGACATTTTTAGTAAGCGCAGAACCTATTGCATTTGATAATGATCTTTCAGTTTAGTCGAGTTAGGTCCTCCACATCAGGTCAAGTGTCTTGCGTACGGCGAGAAAGTAGGTCAGATCTTTAGATGTGGTTGATGCACCCTATTATTAATCAATTTTTTTCCCACCGAGCAATTTGATACTCGATGTATCCCGCCGGTACCAGAACGACTTTACTTTTGTAAGATCCTGAATCAAACTTTCACCGCTCAAGTCACATTGCGCAATATCAGGCAATCTGTGCTCAATAAACTATAAATATAGCAGTGAGCTGGCTGAGAATAATGAATTCTGGATTGGATGAGACTGAAAAGGCGATTTGATGATATCTTTTGAACAAGCAAACAAACTAGGCTGACCTCTCAAAGAGATATGTTTATCATATAACGTTATAATAACGCCAAGTCCCGTGTCAACCGGTTTAAGAACCATTATTACTATTACGATAGTCTCTTTTGGCGCTTATGGTCAAAAGTAGTGTACAAGCTGTCGCATTGGTAGAATCCGACATGATGTCGTATACTGCTGTTTCATTCGTGGCGCGCTGGTTAACAGATCGCTGGCTGTGACGCCGACCTGATACGCGAGTTCCGTTGTGTTGCACAGTTCTGAGTTCGTCGAATTAAAGATTTTTGGCCATCTGATGATGAAAAACAAATGCTGTCCTCGTTTTTGACGCCGTAGGCAAATTATTTTTTTAGCACAGCAGGCCCAAAATTTTGCACTTGAAGACAAATATTTGGTGCATAAAAAAATCACAAAGAGGAAAAATCTCGAATTTCTTTATGCACCAAGTCTAAAATTCTACCACATTCGGGTTTAACTTTATGTGTGAACATGTTTATATATATAAATTTGAAAATGTTCACCTGATCTTGAACACTAATCGGCCTCAGTGTTGGGATGCGTTCTTTACCAGAATTGCATCATACGTGGTGTAACGCTACGTCGCATCGATATTTGCGCGAAACGCGAGAACTCCCACATATGTCATACAACGACCGAAGAAATGGGGTCTACGATGATATCTCTTCCGAAAAATCTGATTGAGTTCTGTGAACTGACCGCTGAAGATTTGGAACCTTGATAAGATTGTCTGAGGGTGAAGAGGATGATTCGGTACATTCTAACGGAATACTTTTGACGTATAGGCAAATCGCACAGATTATACTAGTAAACTGCAAAAATGTTGAAAGATTGCGACAGCGCTTTTCAATGAACTGTTAATTTTTCGAAGTTTGCGATATCTGATGACATGTGAGTATTGATAGTTTCTTTATTTTTTCTCTGTTTTCCTCCTTTCGTATTAATCTCTTGTTACCTTTTGGTAGAAGCACTATGCTGAAAACTGTTCTGCGCTTACTTTATATAGATTTCGTCTCATAGGAATAAGGTTAAGTTTGTAAAAGAACACGACAGAGTTTTTTTAGCGTATGACGCATTTCATATTATGAAAATTTTTGCGAATTCATTCTCTGCGAATGACGCTTTTTTGTCGATGTAAACAAACGATGATGCAAGTCTACCTTTTATACTGAGCCATGTAACTATGATACAAAGCCCTATAGTTTGATTGAATATATATTTCAGTGACCTAAATGAGATGCAAAATGTAATACGAAAAGGATATTATGAAGTTTCATGTTCGACTCGCGCTGTTAGTAGTATTCATTGGCCAACTAAAACTTTTGTCTATTATTTGGACTCGGGCAGATGTCGGATCTTCTTTAGCGAAAGAAAAACAACACGCAAGCATTGATGTGGAAGAGGTGAAGTTCGTCCTCAACTATTTTCGGACATCAAATTTTACAAGAAACTTCTTTTTTACTAATCAGTTTACGACACTGCCGGATTATGTGAGGCATAGCGCCATTTGCATTCCACAAAAGGGAAGCAAAAACAAATGTGATATCTTTTTGTTTCCTCACAATTATCCGATTAATCGAGGAAGTTACGGGGCTTTATTTATTGGTCGAAAGCTGAATCTTCGAGATCCAAATAGCGGCGAAAAAATTGTCATAAAATTTCAAAATACTCTGCATAAGAAGAGAGATCGAAATGATTGGATAAAAAATTACGCCAACCATCTTAGGAATGAGATAGCTTATTTAAAAAGATTTGGCTATCTACGTTTCGTCGCTGAGAAGCAAGACGATGACTTTGTTCATGAATTCCAAGCTTCGTCACTCGTGCTCGTGTTCGATTTTATCGAAGGACATCATATGTATTATCTCATTGATAATGGGCTGATAGAAAGTATGGACCATTTTGAACGTATCAAAAGCATGGTTTTTGATGAACTGAATAAATTTCATAAGAAAGGTTTTTGTCATGGCGACTTACATGGACAAAACTTTCTTCTCGAACTGCCGAAACGGCCTGAAGATGGAATTAAAGTGACCTTGATTGATTTTGGATGGACGCATGAAATAAAAAAGAACAATGACGAGTGCATCACCGAAGATATCACGAGGCTGGAAAAGGCTTTCGATAGAGTAAGAAGGTGTCTGGAAAAAAATTTGCTGCGTCGTTTTATAAAGCCGTGTATATTTTCTCCTTTCTAAATTTAGAAGTGTTGTATCAAATGTGTGCGAGGCATGTTCAGGTTGTTTCTTCTTTTAGCCTCTTGATTTGCTATTACAGAACCTTAGGTGAACTAAAACGGAAGTTTTACGTTATTCACCTGTCAGGTTTTATTTCCTGTAAATACTATCTTTGTCAACCACCTCGTGCAATTCGAAACACAGTTTAGCGCGGCAAATCATCGCTGTACAGAAATAGAGACGCATTCGAGTCCACCCCTATCATTACCCTACCACTTTCCTGTTTCCTAAAATGATTTCAACGCTCATTTCTCAGTATTTATTTAATAACCCGATGAATTCACAGTACAGTGTCAGTTTCCAATATTCGAGGAAAGGGAACGTTTTCAAGTCGAGTAGTGAGCGTTGAGGCAGTCTTATTGAAGAAGTTCTTCACGTCGGAGCGTAAAACTTCCTCTTGCGTATGCACGTATTCACAGTAATACTTGTTTTTATCTTCCATCCACTATTATCAGTTAATCAACTTGGCAACCTTTACTTTGTAGACGAGTAACTCAAATAGACGAATTTCTTGCGGTGATAAATGATGCATAGTAATAAAATTTTCACCGAATGCTTCCCAGCCCTGGAATTGACATTATTAGTTCAAAATGACCGATGCAATAATTCACTTATCGAAGAAAAAACGTACTGTATTCACGAAATAACGAGGTTTCAAAAAAATTTAGCAACGGTCAGTCAAAGAGAGGGCTTGGTTTTTAATTCGATATTACCTTCTGCGGAGAGATAAGTTAGAGGAGAAGATCAAACTTTCTAGGCTGCATAAGCAAATGATCTTTTCGAAAAATATCCATTTTTCCCAATCTGTTCAGTTTCTCATTTCTCAATAGTAGCTTTACGAAACCACTTAGACTTAGATCCTCCTGCGCCGTAAGGCGCATTGGGCGGCAAGATTTCTCCAACAGGGTCGATCGGCCGCGGTGATTTCGGCCTCATCCCACGAA
>NIUQ01005363.1:0-11021 GCA_002796945.1 Plectus sambesii
ACCCCGTCCGCCACCCTTTCGGTTGGCGCGTTCGCTACCCTCGCCAGCGGACAGTGCGCAAGGCGGTTTTGTAAGGGAGAATACCGACTGGCGAGCGATCCGCCAGCGAGGCGTCCGCCAGCCAGCAAGAATACGGCCACAGGTCTCAACTAGCGAGTAGCGGAAGACAAATTTCCCAGCGCCCACTTATTACTTCAAAGTATTTTGCTCAATCTCTCGCTAACGGCGTATGTCAGCGATACGCCACTCACGTCGCTTAACTCGAGTTATTGGGGGATTGGCTGTGGACACAAAGTGCATCCAAAAGCTAATCTTAAAGCCTAAGCCGATGCCGAACGCCGCTCTGTCACACGCGTCGTCGCCTTCTGGCGGCAACGTTCAGAGGCCGCTCCTACACTTAACCAATGGCGCCGATTTGGCCCGTAGCCCAATCAACTCTCCCCGCGTCCCGTCCAACCTTGAGCATACCTTCTTTTGTTATACAGCGCCATCAACAAGCCAACTGAATTCGTTACAACAAAAAATATAGCAATGGCGTTCAATGCCATCAAATTTACAGTCAATCAGTAATAGGGTAACGTCGAGTTCATCTAACTCTATCTATCTAGTTCATTTTTGGATTGATCGCATATTCTCACTCATGGTGCACAAATTGTACAACGATCAGCGGCGTGTAAATCAACACTTTAAACCAAAGACCAAGCTCAAATGATTTTAGACCAAAGGTTAAATGTTACTTTACGTAAATTTATTTTAAAAAAGTATAAAGAATAACATAAACCGGTTAGTTTTCCCTCTGCGATGAAAAATGGCGTGCCGACCGCAAAAGTGCTGGCGCTTTATTCATTGGCACTATTCAGACATAAACAACTCGGAGCCAGGAGGATCGCCAAAGCGATAGTCATATTCACTTCATTGCAGCGAAATAAATTCATCAATCCAGCTGGTTTTCGTAGCTTAACCAAAGCAGCTAATCAAGTAGGGAAACGTGCATATCTCGCTACACCAAATAATGTCCGCTGCTAATTTTTAATTTGAATGAATTGCCTCTGTTATTCTCATTGCTATCGATTTTTGATATGGCAACTGCACAAGTCGTCTTCAATCAACAGTTCTAGCGTTTCCATGCTTACAAGCTTGGTTAGTAGAGAACGACTTTAAAGGCGATCTACTTTGCGGCGTGCGCTACTCTCATATAGCGACACATATCATGAATTGGACGCATCGAGGGGACACCTGTCTCCGCAGCAAAAGATAATAATAATGCGATTGAAAGGGAGACTTACTCGGCAATCGCCGACGCCAAACCGAATCCATCGTAAGTGGACGTTCCTCGGCCAAGTTCGTCAAAGATCACCAGCGAATGTTCCGTAGCCGACTGAAACCGCTCGAGTTTGCTCGGGAGAACGGCTAAACTTTGAAACACAAACGGTACCTCGAGAATTAGGGCGCTCTCGATCATTTCGGCCATGAAAGTGGAGACGCCCTGCGCCTGGTAGTCGCAGGCGCCGACGCGGGTGAACAGCGCGTCAATCAGCGACCATTTAGCACTGTCGCACGCTACAAAGGAACCCATCTGGCCCATGAGCACCGTCAGCGCAGTCGCTCGCAAATAAGTGCTTTTGCCGCCCATATTCGGCCCCGTCAACACCAGCATTCGTCTCTGTTCCTCTGAAATAAGCCATCGGTAGCGCATGCAGTCATTCAATGACCAATGCTATCGTCCACGTCCAGTACAGCCCCGACTGTGACAATCTCACAATTTAAGCAATTTTGCAGTAGTCAAAATGAATATGGGAATGTATAAATTCGGACCATAATTTACTCTATCAAAAAAATATTTTACACAACAATATTTAGAATAAAGTCCGACCATTTTTCATTTCATGCCGATCTTTAGTGATGTTGGCAGCTTCACTGCTGCTTAGTAAAAGTTAACACTTTGAACGAACGAGCGTTCCAAATTCCCCATGCGAAACTTCTAATTAGCAGCTTCAGAATAAATTCAAACAAACGCCTTGCAACCAACCAGCCAAAAGAAATAAAAGATCGTATTGCAGCTCAACAAATACTATCCCACTCACCGAAGCTGAGATTGACATCGTTTGGAATAAACGAGACCTCATCTTGTAATTCCAGACATGGATGACGGGATTGCTGCAGATGCAAAATACCAGATCCTGAAAAAGGAAATATGAAAATATAGGCGACGTGCAATCCAATTTAACCTCCCCTATGATTCTGATAGCGGTCATTTATATTGTCGGTGAATTAAAAGGGAGCGCAACAACTTCGAACAAGTATAGTCGCGTTCAAGCCAAGCAATGAGCAAAGTGGAAAAACCAACCCTTTTCGAGAATTTGAGGTCGAACCAACGGCTTGGGAGCGAATGCGGCGACCTGCGCGAACGACACAAGCACGTCGAGCGAAGCCAACACCTCCGTCAGCGACTTGAGTGCATCCACATACCCAGCTTAAATGAAAATAAGTCAACTTACAGTGATAAATATTGAAAAGTAACAACGAAAGATCACTAGAAACCAATAATCAATAGCTGCTGCAGGCGTTAAAACTTTGATCAATTTATAGCAAAGGTTAATTGCATCAAGAGGAAATTTTTATTACGATATCCAATCGGAAAGGACGTTTCTGATAATTTAGCGTTCTAATTATGCGAAGAGTAGCATTTGAGTACATACATATGGTTTCCACGGCACAAAAACAATATTAGAAGTCGTCTGCAGGTACGGTAGGTAATTCTCATAGTACATAATTTCACTAGGAGACTAGAAAAAAAGTTACGATGCGACATATGTGAAATTGCAATTATAATTCTCATTGTCCCATTTTAGAAAGCTGCAACATTTTTTTGGATCAACATCATACGCCAGTCAAGAACTGCGTCCAGTTTCGAAAAACATTTGCTCTCACTTTCCTTATTCATTAAAAAATTCTCAGCAGCAATGGAACGAGTCCAATAATGGAAAGGGGCTTATTTTCGAAAAATGTCCATTTTACTTTGCTCAGTAATGGCGTTGTAAAGAAATTTTATATCGCAAGCTTACCAGCAGTTTTCAACACCTCCTGAATCAAATCCTTTTGAACTGCGTCGTATTCGTTTTTCAGCTTTTGATAGTCGTCGTTGAGCGATTGCAATTTATCGGTCGTGAACAGTACGCCCGAGTTCTTCGTATCCAGCACGCGCAGTTTCTTATTATTCCTCAGTGATTTTTCTTCCTATACAGACGTCAGTTGAATAAAATAAGCAGTAGACAACGAATACTTAATTTAATAATGATTAACAACTGCGCCCACCCTTATGATAAATCAAAATTGGCCTTGAATTTATCATTGCCAAAAGTGGGAACAAATTTGATCTCTAAAGGAGGCAACTTTCAATCTCCAATAAGAGGATTACGGAGTGCAACGCGCGCACTATGCCACATTTTCCATTACAAATACCCCAAATCTCATCGAAATCATAATGGTTTCTTGATTTTGACAAAGACATTCTACAATGACGTGTTAGCGACTTTCGGAGCGGATTGCCTGATTCTATTTCAGTTTTCTTCTTAATGGTATAAAAATTGCGAGTATACTTGCTATTCCCAATAACATCAACTGACAAACCTTTCTGGTGACACGCATATGGTAGCCGTGCTGAGGAGAAATTTCCAGTTTGATGCCTTTCTCCGAGTCGAGTTGCAACGAAGAACACAGCTGAACACAAACCTCATTAACACAGAGTAGCTCATCGTTTAAAGTTCTATAGCTGTATGAAAGCTACTGGCGGTTTTACCAACTCCACATACACAGAAGTAGACAGCGGGGGTCACACAGAGGGACGCATGAACTCCCTTTTCAAAGTCCGATATGGGCGCCCATCTCTTTGATTGCCCCCCTCATACCTGTCGAACCCTGTTTACCCTTGTCCTCACTATCAAAGAGTCACAAAACTGCCAACATATTCGTAGACAGAATACTTAATTCTTTCTTTTGTCATTTTGAATAGATTTGTTAGATTATAGATTATCCTAAACGGGAACACATTCAACTGTAATATGGAAATCGCGCGCGGCGGCCGTTTCAAAACCATTTACAAGTATATTGAGCATTTTGCGGCAAAGTTGGGTGTCTGGGCATCTGACGCCGTTCGTTTTGAACGAAAAGGACTGCTTCATAATAAAGGGGTGTAAACAATCGTCCATATTAATGGATGGACCGTCGCCGCTGTCCTAAATAAACGCCACTCACCGAGTTGACGATGGAGCGCATTTGGTCGACGATTTCGTCCATCTCCTCGGAGACTCGCAGCAGATTCGGATCGATGTCGGGCTTGACACGGAATTCGCCCGTCTGGTCGAGGTGCTTCAGGTCGACGGCCGTCTCCACCAAGCCGCAGAAGTTGTCGAAGGAAGCGGTGACGAGCGTCAGCGGCTCGAGCAGTAACTCTTTGATAGCGGCCGCGCTCGACTCGTTCTCTTCCGACAGCTCCGTCAGCACGTTTGTGAAGCGATACAGCAACTTCACCAGCTGGTACAACCGGTAACAGTCCTAAAGCCCTTCTTCAATTTTCTCCTTTTGGCAAAATGACAGGCGGTGTGGAGCCTCGGAGAAGCGTCTCGCAACAAACAGTAAATTGCGGCCACTATGCTTGATTGTATTTATATGCTACAAAAATTAAGATACTGCGCGCGGCATTTAGTCATCAGCATATAGACTCAACTGTAACTTCATTACACTGCAAAATTATCAAATAGTAAGTAATAACATCATCTTATTCCTATGATAGTTTGTGTCTGAAGGCTGCTTTTGATAAAATAAGATTGATCAAAGTCGCGAGTTCACTGCACATTTTACAGGGTCGCTGCTTAAAATATGGGTGGTCACTAATCAAAATGAAATAATACAAATGCAGTACATGTTGTATAATCTAAAATAAATGCAAACCTGTAGAGCGGCCGTTCGCCGGATGAGCCGCCGGCCGAGCGCCGCCAAATCGGGCACTCGTCGCAGCAGGTCGTTGTGCAATGTCGACCGATGCATAGTGTCGTTCACCAACGCCTCGACGACGTCCAGTCGTTCGCTAATCTTTCGCAAATCGTTCAATGGTTGACGGATCCACTGCTCTATAAGAAACGCCCTCTTGCGATCCGTGCTACATCAACGACCTCCATTAACAATATTAAATAACTATACAACGGATGTACGGTTAGATGAGGAAGTCGTACAGGACATCATAGTGAATACGAGCACAGACAGAGGGCGCAAGCAGTCTCTTAATAAAAATCCATTGTGTTGCTCATGTATTTGTATCTTTAAATTTGCTCATCACACGTTATATGAAACTTCACATATTCCAAAACGAAGCAATGTCCTTCATAATTGCAAACGAGTGAATTAAAGTGTATTGAGTCGCAAAAATAAATCGCTAGCATACATGTGAGGCACGGAGCAATTGCTCGCTATACTATAAACTCGCCGAATTATCAATAGGATGGGTCAAACGTACAGAAATTAACCATTTGTATAGAGCCGCCTCTGGAGGTCCAAAAATAAATAAAAGCAACACGTACTGAGCATCCGTTGACCGGGAAGAGATCGGCACTTGTTCATCATATCGTAAAAAGTATCCATTTGCACTTGCACTGAAAACAGAGATTATCTTATGCCATCCTAAAGCTTCATAAAATTCTAGCGATTCATTAAAAAATTTGCCCAGGACTTGCCGTAAAAGCAAAATGCTTACTGTATGAGGTAGAGAAGAGTTCCAGAGCGCGAATGACCGTCCAGTCCAGGCGCATGTACTGCGATGTTTTAAAGCGTTCCAGTTTGAAACGCCCAAAGTTGGTATCGTCAGCCAGAATTTTCATGTACTTGATTAGAGCGTTCAAACAGTTCATCGACTGTCCCATTTCCAACTCTCCTGAAATAATTTCAACTAATGACTTTCAAAAAAATTGTAGAGAAACCTTGAGAAGGCGTAACAGTGCTTTGAAATTGTATAAAACATTGAATATGTTATACAAATTAAACCTTTATTATGCGATACTGAAATATAATTTTATGAGTAACAGAACAGCTTTTACTGTCTTGTTACTGTATATTTAGATCGAAAACGCTCCGCGTGTTTCGCTTTAGCTATAAAATCATGAAAGTAAAAGCTAGAAACATGGAACAATTTTTTTGAAGAATTTTATCGATAAAAAATAGTAAGACCAGCTGTTGTATTGGAGGGAGTGCGATTTATAAGATAATTCACCTTTACTTTGAAAAATCCTAAATATTCTTTAGGCAACGTTATCTGGTGAACCAACCTAGTTGAATGTTATTCGAATTCTTGCTGAGCAGCCGCGTGAGATCCTGTCGAATGTCGCCAGCGCCGCCAAAGTCGCTTTTCTTCCCCAACACGCGGCCGATGTTCGCTCGATTGAGCACCGCGTCCAAAGCCTTGTAATCACCAACCTGGTCTTCTCGCTCGGGCATAACGCACTCCCTTGGAGCCAACGACACAATTGCAGCCTGCAGAAAAAAGAGTAAGATGGAGCCATAAGTGTATCTCAGGAGGGGAAATGCTATTTGGGAGATCGTTTGTTATTGGAAGTTGCTGAAAGAAAGTTCAAAGTGTTAAAGCTGAAATTTGGCGCGAAAGTTCAAACTTTGGAAGTGAAATTCGAGTGCTCATCGAATCCTCGCTTGATCAAACTCATGATTGTTGGATTTTTCCCGACTTTCGACTGATTTCCCGCTTCTACAGAGATAGTTCACAACAAAAATCTGCCCTGTTTCGGTCGGATTTGAGGCACATCTCAGCGATATCTATGGTTATGGTGAAACCAAAGGGAAATTTTTATTGCATCAAAATTGGAAACATAAATTTTGCATAGACTTCACAAAATTTGCCCACTCAGGAAGTTCTTATGGCAAACGATGACCAACCTCGAGATTGCAGAAGTGCATTGAATCAGGGAATTCGGCCAAAGTGAATGTGAAATTGTCCAAGTCGCAGAACGCGACCGCAACGCACATCTGAAATAATAACAGCGCTGAGCAATAAGTTTACAGTAAGAGCCAATTGACTGTCACAAAATCTTACGCTGTTTGAACGATTTTTGCCTAACCAACAGCGATGCGTTGCAAAAGCAATATACAAGACTGATCAGCAACATCATATTTGAAAACAATAGAAAAGAGTGCGCGGCTTGTTCTCAAAGCATCGGATACCGAGTGGAAATGCTCGAACATGTAAATTTGCAGTATAGGTATTGGAAATTCCGCGAAAACAACCCTCGAAGAATGAACAACTTGTCTACTTCATCGGAATTTTCACCGCCGGAGAAGAGCTTGACGGCCATAACAGTGGCGCTTTCAGCCAACGCGACGCTATCGCCCAACACTTCTTCCAAGTCGGCCAAATTGCCAGACGAACCCTGTCAAAGAAAATAATACATTGTATGCGCGCAGACTCTACTGAGCGTAAAACCATCAAATTTGTTCGACTGTTGCCTAAATGACATTGTTGCGTGTCAAATGAGACCANGAAAATAATATATTGTATGCGCGCAGACTCTACTGAGCGTAAAATCATCAAATTTGTTCGACTGTTGCCTAAATGACATTGTTGCGTGTCAAATGAGACAATCAGAGCGCACAGTGGGGGCTTTAGCGCATCTCCATCCGACCAATTTCACATCAGTTCCAATCCGTTATATATGCTAGCTCGAGAGGTAGATCATATTCGTAAAAGTGAAACATTGATGCGACAAGGTAAATTATGACAATTAGCCAGAGGTTACACTCGATGGCAAACTTTCAAAATATTGCAGCGAAAAACTTTCCTCAAAAGAGCATCAAGTGCAAATATAATGGCACTTGTAGAGATTTTGGTGGATACGCGAGTGTAGATTCGCTGTATTCGCGACTGCTATTCAAATGGATTAATTTTGTAAAAGTCGTTAAATCATCTAACCTTGGCAGTGAGCGTCCATTCGCCATCTTCACACTTGTAGATCTCGACGCGGTGGTGTAGGACGAGCAGCAAATCGCGAAGAATGCGCGAAAGTTGATTGCTGCTGACGGTATGATAGGCCAGCGGTGTACCGCCTGCAACAATCATTTGCGTCCCGAGAAGCCAAACTAAACTATTCCCACCAACTGTTATCAACTTCAGTCCCATTTCGCTGTGGAAAATGTCGCGAGCAATTAACGTCGCATCATCGCCATAGAAGCTGTAATAGTCCTGCAAAAAATATATTGCAAAAACTGGCAAATAATCGCATGCGTAAACGAACAATTCGACTAAGCTAAGCTAAAATTTAGCTTTATTACCCCCCAAGCAATTAATATTCTGCCATAGCTTAATCCTTAGTTTTTTATGCTCTTCGGCTAACAAGTGCCGCAAAGTAAAGTAGTACCCCTTTATCGAAGATCGCAATTGTACCCGCAGCCTTCGAACCGAGAATTTTCTGCAAACCTTGATCGTCCGTCATCCTGCAAGTTGACAACTAGACGAGAGAGAGCAAAGCGTCGATTTAATAGCCAAAGAGAAAGTCTAGCCTAAGCAAAAGTATGCCTTTTTCTGCGATGTAACGAATGCGTGAATGAATAGCGGTTAAAGAGGTGAATGGTTAAAACGGCTTTATTCAAACACACATAAACAGCAACTGTAGTTAGAATCTCTGCACAGCAGTACTTTCCCTAAGCACGTCTTTCAGTACAGAATATTAATTTCCGTAAAGTCATTAAGCGGCTGAAAGTTCTGCACTCTTCTCTTTATAGAATCTCCAGTAATTTACAGATCAAGCTGAAACTTCCCAGTTTTCTCTATCTCTCTCTGTTGATGCTTGAATTTTGCTCAAGTTTCTGTTTTGTCATTTTTAAATTATGGCGCCAAATGAATCCAAAATAATCTCAAGACGAATGACGTAAGCTTACTGTAGTGCACAATATTTAAAATTGAACGAAAGTTTTAAACTCCAAACGGCTATTATTGCAAATTCAGCTGCCGTACATAAAGTTCAAGCGCTGCACTGGTATTATTTTTTCAACTCTCTAAGGTATAGTTCAAAAATAATCTCCGCCTGCGTATATTTTGATAGAGATTTTCATTAATTCTTATATCCAAACCTCCTCCCCCTCTCAAGACACCAACACTGCATAGTCTCAGCTCGATCAGTGGAATTGGAGATGCGAAAAAGAAAGCGGATATCAACCCTCCAGCCGCATTATTATATACTTGACGGGCACGATCAATCTTTGCTCGTGCTGTCATGACGGATCCGATATTAAACCGAACAATACTAATAAACGCGAAATTCAATTAAACCTGGGCACCGATTTAGCAAACCTTTCTTTCTTACCATTTTGGTAATGTCCGAGTGGCTGTGAAAGGTTATTGAAACAAATAGAGAATGGTTTGCTAATTGGGGGCATCAGATTTCTCTGCTTATCATGTTTACAGCTTTCATCAAAATGAACGTAATGATCGTAAAACTATCCAATTCGATCACAAGTATAAAATGAGCAATCAACCAGAACACCTTCATCCCATGTCACAGCCAGCAACCGCAGCAACAATACCTTTCGTTGATCAACAAAAACTGACAACGAGAAGTTTGAAGCGATTAGATTGGTTCATCACAGAATGAGAGTAGTTAAAGAAAGCAAATGAGTGTCACCCTTGGCAAAAGTGAATGAATAACAACAACAAGGCTGCCTATTATCCAACAGAATACCAGCGCCAACCAGAGAAAATCCAAAATTATTGCAAAGTATCGATATAATGATTATGTCTGCTCAAATATGGCATTATCGTGTTTTAAGCGTTAGCACATTTCCCACAACATAACAAGCTTCACAATAAAAAACAATTGTTTTTGTGTTTAGAAGTAGAGGTGTAGATAATATTTCAACCATATTTTCTCATCAATTGTTTTAGTAAAGATTATAATACATTATGAATAGCAATATAATATTAAGGACTAATTCATTTGATCGAGTTATTCAACACATTTGCTTCAACATTAAAATTAGCTCTGATTAGGAATGATGATGGACTTTCTCTTAGTGGCGCCAATAATAAAACAATTGTGTTAGGCAATATGGCACACGAGATCCAAATCCGTTTGGTTCATATGCGAATAATAAAAGGTAGGTGGAAAGATGAGCGAGTGACTATGTACATCGTTGCTTACACCAATGTGAGCAGTCTATTAACGCTTCATATAAGTGCTGACTTAGTAGATTTAGCAGTGGGAGTGTAAAAATGATTGCCAGTAAGGCGTGCATAGTTATTGGAAGCATTGATCAGCAGCTGAATAAACATTTAAATGAGCTGTTTAGCGGTGCCAAACATGGAGTACACCATAACGCCCAGTAGGCATTGCAACGCGGTGAACGTGAACACGTAGGCCCAATTCTTCGTCCACTGTAAGATCGTTCCCGCTACATAAACGCCGACGAAGCCGGGAACCGCCGACGCAGTATTGAACACTCCTTAAGAGATCAAATTTGGCTCTTGTACAGTCAAAACCGGATAAGTGCAATATTTTTGCAAGCCCCGTGCGCAACTTTTCTACTGAATCATGACCGGATAAGTGCAATAGGCATGACCGCGCATAAATTTCACTCAAATATCTGCGCAAATAATGTATTGTGCATCGAAACAATGTCAACGTCATTCAAAGCGCCTTTCAACTCCGGTTATCTCGAAGCTTTTTTAGTGACAAGGGATGTTTTCTATTAGATCTTTTTGCAGATTATAAAGGGCTCATCCCTCTTCGTATAGCACAGTCGCTGTTAAACTGTGCAGTTACATTTTACGCTTAATACTAAGACGACACAAGCAAATAATTGTGCCGAATCGCCCCTCAACCAAAATGAAAATGCTTTAATTGGGCGTTAAATTATAGTTCTGTTCGATGTCAATCCGCTAACGCCTCTACGCTCGACCACAACACTCGGAAGCAAGCGTAGGCACAAACCGAAAACGGCGCCCGTGTGATTGGGAGCAAAGTCTTGCG
>NIUQ01005364.1:0-10984 GCA_002796945.1 Plectus sambesii
GTCCCCGAAATTCCCCGTCCCCGGAATTTGATTTTGTCCCCGTCCCCGAAATTCCCCGTCCCCGGAATTCCCAATTCCCCGTCCCCGTTACAGCCCTAACGTTGACGATTTTCCACCCTCCTATTACATTGATTTGTCACGACGCCAAACATAGCTTATGCTGAAGGCGTTTATCTAACCCTTTGCATGGACTGAATATTAAAGGAGAACTAATCATCCCTGTTCTGGCGAACATGCCATTAATTGTTTTCAGCTGCACATAACAAGCCGACTAAAAATTATATCAATAGACGTGTAATTAATTTACCACTCTACAGTCATTTTCATACTTGATAATATCGTTAATTCTTGAACAAAGCGGTACATAGCTCAAAGCTAGGGTTGATCAGAGTTCCCTTATGTACGCACCGTAATCGCTGCATTTTAGCACCTTTTCCCCTCAAAACAACTCGAAATCAGCTTAGCGTAGCGTAGTCAAACGACAGAAATAGCAAATATCGTAACTAAGACGATCGCTAAAAATCAAATCCTTCGTAACAATAGTAGAAATAATAACAAGTAAACTGTCGCTATACCTGTCGCTAACATCGTCAACATTGCTACGACCGGGACGTTTGCCAGTCGGCCAAGTGTCGACATGACGAAGCAGCCAGGAGGCTTCATCGCGCGCGAACGACAGGCCCATGAAGACGAAGAGGATCTTGGGGCCGAGCAAGCCGGGCTGGTCGGAGAGAATGAGACAGAGCTCTTTGAGCGCCGAGCGGAGAAATTTGCGTCGTTCGCGGTGGATCAAGCCACTACAAAGATTGAGAGTCAAGAAACAGTTGACGCTCCATGCTTATAGTCGTCATTTTTCGATCAGTAACAAAAAACTGAGACAGGAACTGTAGTTGGCAACGATTAGCGCGTTTTCGATGTGAAAACACCGTTTCTCATCAGGAATGATAGACTTTTCTTGGTTTTTACGTGTGTAAATTGATAGAAAGAAGCGCCATTGACTTTTGAAGCCGTTTATCTTATTTACTCCAAGATTTCTTGTTAATGCTCGTAAAATCTCGACTGTAACTAACCATTGCTGCAGAGTGACCGACTGAAACTCTTTAAGCTCGGCCAAACGCTTGTTATAGCCCTTGAGAGTCTCGAAGTACGCTTGCAGGTACGGATGGATCGTGACGACTTCGTCGCGGAAGAGGCGCACCGTCAGCCCGCTCTCCAACGCCCGCTGCCACAACTCAGCGAAGACGGGTTGGTTCAGTAGCGAAGTGTGGCACACCGTAAGACCGACTAAACAGGCGATATAGCGCGAGCAATAAAGAAGAAATGCTTACAAATGATCCATCGATCCATCGTGTCCAGCGACAGATATTCGCAGGGAATCTGCAGATAATGGGTCGGTTTCACATCGCGTACTTTAACTAAAGTCGGACTTAACGCAATGATGAAGGATAGGCCTTAAGTACGACTTTAGCTAAAGTACGCGATGTGAAACCGGCCCAATGAGAGCCATCGCGTTATACAGGGTGTCTCAGGTTAAGTGAAATACAGGGTGTCTCAGAAATAACTAGCAACTCCCCAGAAATAACTTGACTGAGGGGACGGCTAGTTACTTTTGAGACATGCTCTATATACCATTTCCATTTTAATAAAGATACTTTTGAAAACAAAGAGGACGTTTTTCATATCAAAAAGGATATTTTCCTAGTCAGATCTTAACGGAAAACGTCCTTCTTGATATGAAAAATGTCCTCGGTGGTTTGAAAAGTGTTCTTATTAAAGTGGAAATGGTATATAGCGCAAGGGAAGTGAAAATCACCGACCGTGTCAGTTTGCGCGGCGTACAAAAGCTGCTGCGGACTTCCGATCAGCGAGAGCATTTGAGCTGTGCGCCATGCGTCCGCCGTGATGTTGCGGCGCAGGTACACGGCGGACAAGGACCCGAGAGCCGTGCCGATCAACTGAATTAACAAACAACGTCAAGTAAAATGCGATAAACGTTAGCTATTCAAACGCACTCTCGCCAGCGGTGTAAAATCTTCCGCTAACTTCTTCAAAGGCGAGTCGTAGTCGACTATCATTTGTCCGAGTCGGGGAAATGTCGTCTCGCTGTAGCCGTGCTGCAGTTCGTACGCCGCATTGAACAGTCCCAACACCGCCTTCCTATCGTCCACTCGCGACAGCAGCACCATCAGACAGATGTAGTTGACCACCAAATTAAGGTATGATGCCGTTAAATCGTAGTTCAGAGTCTGCAACAAACCTTTCTTATAAGTACAATGAAAACAATTTTTATCAATTACTGGGGACCATCATATCTTGATCGCTTTAAACGAATACCGTTGTATACGACATGTATTGTACAAAACAGAGGAGACCGACAACTCGGCACCGACCAACCAGACCGCTATCAGCGATTTACCAGTAGAAATGAAACTGTTATAAACGATTTCTACAGTGTGAGGACTATAACAGGGAGGGTGAATTTCGGCGAGCGAATATTGCAATTTATGGGGACGATGAATCCATGTTATAGCGTATATATATTTAAGTGACAATTTCCTCACTATGTCAAGATGCGCTTGGCACGCATCCATTGTCGTCAGCAACTCTGTTATGTGATCTTTCAGGTCCAAAAGGTCTGCGAACGTGTAGTAGTACAGCGACAAAGATTTGATGATATCCGCTTTTATCGCATTCACATGGTTGAAGGTAGTCTGAAACGTATCAAGCAATCATGTGCAAATGCTTAAAAAATCACAATTATTCAGCCCTAAACTGCAGACAATCACGCATTCATGTTAGCAGTTTAGGAACTTAATTTCTCCAATGTCAGCGCAAGTAAACTATTGCAACCCAGGCAATAGGATTAATGGCCATTACAAATCGAGCAGCGAATCTTTTTTACATATAATAGCTAGCAATTCCGGATTATCTCGACATCGGTAAATTGGCTCCGTGAAGGAAATGAAAACGACTCACCCCGCTAGATCGAGTGTCGATTGTGGGAAACTTGCGGCAGATCTGCTTGAGGGCATTCTCCAGATTCTTCTCTGACAGAAATGACGGCTTCGACTTTGGATCGCCACACGCCTTCTGCAAATAACGCGACCATGTTGGATTCCTCGAAAGGTTCAGCTATTTATTACCTTGATGTTGTAGATGCGTGTCAGCATGCCGATTGCTCGATCATTAAGAATGATCAGCTTTTCGGCCAACTTCTGCTGACTGGCGTTCAACTTTAACGCCATTTTTCTTCTTCCTTTGTTCGCTTTTCTGCAACAAAGCAAGAGTAAAGCACCGTGTAGGTGAACGACGAGTTGAGAGAAATTAAATTTTTCGAATGTCACATTAACATGGAATTAATTAGCTACGCGTCTGACAGCATATGGCTCGCGATCGGCCGACGTCGACTTCTTCGAATCGAGAGTTGAAACGGGCGAATCGGGGACTCGCTTGCTCGGCGTTGGTGAGTAGTCTCTCCAATTCACGCGAACTACGGTATTCGTTCTCGGACCAAACGAGTCCGAATGCGGTCAGATTGCTCCTCGTGAACATTGTTGTCGGCAATAGTCTTAGAGGACGTTTAGCTTAAAAAAGTTGGAAGGCCACAGCGTTGCTTTATTTTTGGGAAGTTTGTAGATGATAACACTACTTTCGTATCTTAAAACGCGTCTTGCCACACTTTAATATCAGGCTGATCCTCGCTAAACCAAATGAGCCAACACTAATCAGGGGCCTATTTCAAAAAATTGTTGCTATTAAATTTGTTGATCTGCAGTTTTGATATGAGTGATGATTGCTGAGTTTTGACATGCGCCGAAGAATTTACCAATCGCAATATTTGCAACAGCTTTTCCGAAACTTTATGATATAAAGTCCGCAACAAGTAAGCTCGATATCACGAACATCCTTGTACTGAATTAAATATTTTTCGCCGCCGACCTGCGTGGCGCCAGTTGGAAACGTTGATGTTCAGCCGGGGCAGTTAAACTTAGTGGGATTAATGAATGGAGAAGAGAGCTTACGCGCTCTGTGAGATACTGGTGGCAGCGTTCCAAATTCCTCGACCCCAAGCGGACTGCAAATTCATATTTGAAATCAGTCGAGGTCGAGGCTTTTGCGATCTTTATTCTTTCAAACTTTCTCCTTCCGTATTTCATTATCGTTATCGGGTTTTGTAGTCTGCTCTCGCATCAATATATCGAACAAATATTACATTCCGCTCTTAACACAATAATAGGCAAATCAGCATGTGCGTCACAAGTTGGGCTATCAAAAGGCAAAAGTGGCAGCAATGCCTTAACACCTGTGGTTTTACTCACGCTGTGGACTAAAAGTGAAAGGACGCCGTGCAAAAAGTCACTTCTAGATGTCACAGGTCGCCCGTGCGGCGCTCTCGTCAAAATGAAGCTATTCGTGGCGCTCCTCGTGTGCATCTTTGCCATTTTGCGAATTGGTAAGTGATAATTAGTGTGCCATAAGGGCGAACCTATGGAAAGGAATGGGGGGAGCCTGCCTGATTTTCTGAATTCCCTAAGTTTTGGAGGATAAACATGGATTTCCACGTATCTTTATTGAATCGGCCAGCGTTTTCGGAGCTCTTCCCCGATGCGTCTTCTTCGCTCATGGATTGTCGATTACAGCTTCGCGCTTGGTGTGTTTCTCTATATGTGGGACATTTCAGACGCCAACCAATGCACCGATTCGGTGTGCGTCGTGGATGATCAATCGCTGCGCTTCTTCGCGATTGGCGACTTTGGCGGAGAGCCGATATGGCCGTGGTATTCGCCAGTGCAGAATGACATTGCGAAAGCAATGGAAAAGTTGGGCACAGAACGAAACACGCACTTCCAGATCGAACTCGGCGATAACTTTTACACCACCGGCGTTACCGATGTGAATGACAAACGATGGAAGGTGAGATTGGCTTACCCACACTCTTTCAGTTCTTTCATGATCGCGGCTTTAGGATACTTTCGAAGACATCTACGTCGGAGATGCAATGCAGCGTCCTTGGTACGTTATTGCCGGCAACCACGACCACGTGGGGAAGGTCGAAGCCGAAGTGGAATACACGAAGATGAGCAATCGATGGTTTGTGCATCTTGACTGAATCCTCGATCTCTATTGCCGACATGCTCAGGGTGTTTCCCGACGTCAACTACACTATCAAGTACCAGATCGGACAGGGAGCTCAGGCGAAGCTCGTCCAGTTCGTCATGTTCGATGCCATCCTTCTCACGGGCTCCATGCCGCCCGATTATTCGTGGTGGGATAAGGCGATGAAACTGATCGGTAGAAAGAAGCGCTACGATCCATCGGACAAAGATCAGTCCGAGAGCATGTGGACGTGGATTGAGCAGCAGCTGCAGCAGTCGACGTACGCCACCAAAAATCTCTATGTTCTCTTCTAACTAAACGCTTTCAGAGCCGACTACTTGTTCGTTATGGGCCACTATCCCATCTATTCGATCGCCGAACACGGCCCGAATCAGATACTCGTCGATCGCATGATACCGCTGTTGCACAAGTATCATGTGACGATGTACATGAGCGGTCATGACCATAGCCTTCAGGTTCGCGCTTATGCATCCTTTTTTATATACTGACTCTGTAGGGAGTCTCTAAACTCGATCTAAAACTCCGAATATTGCTATGCGAATATGCGGCGAGGAGAGCCGTGTTTGAATAAAGTAAACGCTGATTTTCGCATCCGACGAAGAGCTCTGTTTTACAGAATATGAAATTCTAAATTCTGAAAGAAACTGATTCATCATAATAAACCGCTTCTCTTTTAGCACTTCCAACTGACGGAAAACGACAGTCAGGGCAAGCCATACATGGTCGATTATGTTGTGAACGGAGCGGGCTCTCGAGGGGACCATTCGGTTATACACGAGTCGGATGTGCCGGCTGGCGCTCTCAAATGGCACTACCCCACTGGTTGGGATGGCGGCATTGGTGGATTGGGCTTCACTGACGGCGGCTTTACTTACTTCGAGATCAACGCGCAGCAGGGACAGTTGCAGTTCCTCAACAAAGATGGCGATGAGAAGCACTCGATCACGTTCAGTCCCAGAAAGTGATTGCTCTCAATCAAACTGTCGGCTCTATTTTATGTTACCGCCGATGTGCGCTCAACTGCTGTCCTTGTATAGTGCTTTTGGTGCTTCCATATGTAGAAGATTAAAAAGAACATGAAAATAAATGCTATTGAGTTATGCTATCACTATGCAACAAGGACTCGAGGAGGAGGTGCGCTCGGAGTGGTACATTACTTTTGTTATCTTTCTTATTTTGTCATCAGAGTGATGAAAAATACCGAGAGTCAGCAAACGGCAGGGAAAACGAGCGAGCAAAAGTAATATTGCAACTCGGCGCCACAGCTTAAGACGGATTTATTCTAAGAACCAAGCTTGTATTGGTACCGTTTGAAAACAATTTTTTGATTTCGATGAAACTCCCCACTTTGGCGTGATTCAGGCCGCGGCTTCCAAAAATATAGAAGTGTTGAGTGTTAATTCTGCATCGTCGTTATCACATTATTATATAAAAAATTGATTCAAGGATGGAATTGTACTTCAGTCTCTTAATTTTCAACAACAGTTTACTTTTTTATTAATAACAGTTTTACAAAACAAGTTCCACATGAACATCATACTGAGGCATTCGTGCAAGATATCAAATTCTCTTGCTTGTGCTTCGAAACAAGATCAAACAGCAAACAACCTTGGCTATTGTATTGATAACTGAACATAAAGGCTGCACGGATTCAAATTTAACATTCAAATTAGATAATTGATAACGATTATATTTTTTAAATATATTTCTTGACAAAATATACTAAATGCTTACTTGTTTTTTAAATCTTCATAAAATGAAGCTTTAATTCCGTGCTTAGCCATAGCTTAGGAAAAAATCAAGTTAGAATAACATCAGAATTGGGAGCTGCAACCTCGAGCATTAAACATTAGCTAAAAACTGTGTGCTAATAAAATTTACAATGATTGACTTGCATGAATGTCAAATGAACGAGTTGACGAAATATTTATCACATAAAAGCAAAAGTTCAGATAACTGTTTTTCACACACAAGCTTCTTTCATCGACAAAAACGTATCACTGGACAATATTTGCATTGACAGGTTGAATATTAATGACAGGAGTTCTCGTTTGACTCACATTTTGATTGCTTTGCGTTTTCGAAAAATATTTTCCAGTGAAGCGCTTGCAGCATTTAGTAATCGGAGATAGAAAAGAGAGTGCAGCCCTGCGATAAGGTCCCATAGTTATCAGTATTATAAAGCATATTAGTATAGAATTTAGACGCCAAAAGAATAATGTCGTTTTGACTAGCGCATTACCAAACCAAGTGTAAGAGAATTCTACGGGATCAATCAATTTGAAACTAATTAAAATAAAACACACGTTCTGTGGAATCCTATCGAAAAGATGAACGGCGGTTTGAATAAAGACAGCGAAAAGAATGTCACGAGATTCCTTCAAACGTTGCTGATTAGCTACATTGTTAACGATCCGCCGGTGCTTTAAAAGTATCCAGAAAATTGCAGCACTGAGAATTACTGCCATGAACCAGGGTAAAATTGATAAGCCAATCGTAAGGTATGAACACAGCAGACTGGGAATTGAAAAATAAACAAAAAAACGAGTATCAAGCGGCAATATAACCAGATAGCATAGCAGACAGTAAAAAAAAATTAATCGTGGTTTCATCAAAGTAGGATAGAGATTAGGCAATGCAATGTGCATCCAACGGTTGAACACTGTTGCAGACAACGTAGTCATTTTTCCAACAGTTCCCAAACGATACAGTAAATGTGAAAGCTCATAGTATAGCTCATACAAAAGAGAACCGTTCTTCTTGATCTCATTAAATTTCATATGCCCAAAACCTATATCATATAGTGCAACAGTAGCAATGTCGTGAAGGTCGTCAAGAAAGCAGGATAAAGCTTGATTTAGTACAAACCACTTGTAGTCTCCGTTGATGTGCTTTTTACTAAAGAGGGAGAGACCAATGACAAACAAACTCAATATCATACCCAAGAGGTGACAGAGCCCATTAATCCAATTTTCGTGGAGTCGCGTCATCCAGTTGTCGTCTATGTACACATTGGTAGTCTCTTGTGTATAATTCAACATCGCTGTACTATTCAGTAGCGATATTAAATCTGTTGAATTCACTGCCGACATGATTCTCTTCTCTTCTCTTGACGATATCTTTCTCTTCTTCTTCAAAATTGCTCTCCGTTTAACCAAAAAATAAATGTGAGCCATTAATTCGCACCAAACGAGCAACAATCACACCAAGCAAAAAAGTCGCTAGAGCATACTTTGTTGAAGGGAATGCGCGTTGAATTAAACATTGTTTTGTTTTCTTTATAATCAGATTAGGTTACATGAGTGTTGCAGTATACTTTCTTATTGTTACACGAAACTTTCTTTTTTTGTTAAGTGGTTTGTTTCTTAATTCCATGACAACGCTCAAAAATGTATCCCTTTTTTGACCCTCAGCGTCATCAACTGGTCTCTCGACAGAATACTTTCATAAATCTTTTGATACTGATTAGAAGATGGGAAGTAGATTACTAGAAGCTAATTTCGATTATAGACGAGTTCCTTTTCACAACTCCCAAAGTGATACCACAAACTGCTATCTCTGTAGGCTGTTGAACAGTGCTCAAGCTGCTCGATCTGTGCTTTCTACAGTTTAGCTTTTGGAGATTCTTCATAACAGTATGATTAGATAGTTTTCTCGATATTCTATACATACGGGCGAAAATGAAACTTTAATCAAAACTATCGCTCAAAATTTTTTTTATGGTACGTTATTTGCTTACATTACTTTAGATCGATCTCACCTTTCCTTTGTCGAACCCTTGGGATGTCGAAGTCAAAATGGAAGAGATATCACAGGAGGTTCACCACGAGCGAAAGTTTTGCACGATGACATTCTATCGTAATCGGACCATATATACGAAGAGCTATGGTAGTTAGACATTACCTGCAAGGTTCCGTTTAACAAAAGCCTCTTTCAAATTAGCAGGAACAGTAGGTCATTTAGGTTTATTTCAGAAGCATATGTCTACAAGACGATCCTAGAATGTGCTCTTTTATAATAATTGGAGCCATAAACAAAGCCTTTCTTGGACGTGGGTGGCTCTTTGAATTCATCTATTTCTAGACAAATGAGAGCTTTGGAAGCTTAATATCTACCGAGCTGCCCCAGACGCGCTCCTCGTTATCGCGAACAACTAAATGATCACTTGAAAAATAGAATTTAATAGTTGAGAGAAGCGTCGGTATCTTTCTTTTGTTCATAATTGAAGTGGTCGGAGGTTCACAATATCACTTTGAAAAACATTTGCAATTTCGCGGTATTTTTAAATTAAATTTTGAAGGTCTTCAGTGCGCGAACTGAATTACCCTGGAATCAAAAGTTTCAACGAAATTTGAAAACTGTTTTCATACTGTGTCAATAGAAGCTCAATAATGCTCGCCGATTAGAAAAAGTCTCTCATAGCGAGCATGATATAGCCACGACATGAAGACAACAGTCGTCAAGTCAATAAGCAATGAGAAAAATCGAAACTTCTGCATTAATCGTACTTTCCACTTTTTTAAATTCAGGTCTTTAGATGCATTAATTTTAGTTTCCTCCTTTAGATGTGACGGTGGCATAAGCCGAATACTTATTGTGCCTTAAAGACTTGTCCTAATGTCGTTGCTATGTAACTTCCTCTTTACAACCATATAAGCACGTAGGACGCTTTTCACATGCCCCCTTGCTGTGAGATATGCAATAATTATTGCTTACAGTAATTACTGATACTAGATACAATAGTTTTCATGGTTATTACGAATTTTCAATACTAATTTAAGGCAAAATTTTAAAAAATTCGGTGACATTTAATAGAAAACTACAGAAAAATACTCCCAATTGGCACGACTTTCTGCCTCTAACACCTATGTGCTAAACGCATACCAAGTGGTTCTCTGACTAATTCTGTAAAAATTACCAAATGTTTTCCATGATTGTCGTCGCTTAGCCAAGGCAATAAAGAAGTCGAAAAATCAAAAAGCAATGAGACCAACAAGAATTTCTGCATTAATCGTACTTTTCACTTTTTGATTTCTGGTCTTAATCTTGGTTTTTAATCTGATTTCTAGCGCAAGCGTATATGGGGACAGAGATGGGCACTGGTCGGCGCCGAGTTGCCCAAGCTGAGGGATTATGGGTGATAAACACCCTATCAAGTGAATACCTTCATTCTAATCAGTTATTCAGTGCTTAAAAGACATTGTCGATTCGCTGCGCAAATATTTTTGTATCTTCTCAGACGCCGTTAGTCAAAGTTACCAATTTGTCAGGAGAATTCGTAACCCCCTCCTCGCATCTCCAAGCCCTTGACAGGGGGAAGCATATGCTCCACTGGTTTCTGAGACATCCTGAGATCGTAGAGGACATCTTTTGAAAGAACAGAAAAAGATATATGCACCTTTGCCATATTAATTAATTGCATCCCCACTTGACCGCCACACCCCTCCCACTTGGTCAGGTTTGTTCATGCTATTGTCTTTCATACATGTGTATTGAGAGGGTGTGTCAAATTTTCGCTGTTTTTCAGCATAAAAGAGAGGAGTCACTGAGCAAATATTGATGACCATTAAGTCGACCACCTAGTGGTTCACTTTTGTTGCATAAATTTGAGGAGATTACCCTATTTAAAGCAGAAACAGTAATTCCTCCACAGAATAAACAGAATATCCACAGCGCAGGCCTGTGCACACGTGGACCGTCTACTATACGTCACCGCTAATTTCCTTCATTCATTTTTCGTCGACCTTTTACATCATTTATTGCGCATTTTAATGCGGGTAGACTCGCCGTCTGTTCGGCTGGCCTTGTGCGACAAGTGCATGTTGTCTCTTCGCCGTAAAAAAATCAAGTCACATTTGGCTTTTTG
>NIUQ01005365.1:0-10959 GCA_002796945.1 Plectus sambesii
AAGTGCGAAGTCCCAAATTCTTAGAGCAATAATCAAGAATAACTCCACGTCCGTTAAGTTATTCTTGATTATTGCACTAATAATTTGGGACTTCGCACTTCGTCCGTTGACTCTGTTCGGCCCTTAATGCAGCCGGCAATTGTGCCAGACGGCTAACATGAGCACCGTCGGTCATCGTGCTGGTGCTTTCAAGCAACAAAACAAAAAACACAAGACTGGTCGTCATCGAAGCAAAGGAACCATCGACAATGATCAGAAGGGTACTGTTTCGAGTCGTGTCGCACGAATTGAGAACAGAGGACGATTATTCCTGAACAAACAAGCGCAAATTCGAGGACGATTCTGCTTGAAACTATCTTTCTCACGCCTCGTTATTAGCTTTGATTGATAAATTGCCTACGACTGCTATATAGTCGGAGACATCTTGAGACAGTCTTGGTTTTCTCGTGAATGTTTCATTTGAGAATTTAAGCTCAGTATTTCATAAATATAAGTAAATTATCTATTAGAGATAATGGAAAATGATGAAATTGACAAATTTTCTCAAGAAGTACCTGCGTTAATGTTCAAATTATTCGAATATTACGTTTCACAATGTATAAAAGTATTACGTTGTCAAAGAATACTAACGAGATGCGAAATTATACCATTTTCTGGCCGAAGCAACCTCAAACAAGCCAGTAATGGAAGCTGACTGTTATTGTCTTGTAGGAAAAACGGATGTGAAGACGTTGAGTAAAAGCGGTCGACGGGAACTGTCAAGGGTAGCTCGACGCAATCAATCGAAACAGCTGCGCGAGAACAAGAAGAGCGCCGTGCTCGCTGAGAAGAGGTCGCTTGGTGGCGCTAACAGTCCGCCCTACTTGACGGTTCGACTTTCTTCTTTGAATATTATGAGCATTTAATGAATACTTTCTCATTCAAGGCTGTCATTTCTTTGACGGATCAAGTATCGGCTGATGTCATTCTCGGATTGGTGTCGTCATGCGACGACAGCGCTACCGCCACTGCCAGCGAACGCAACATCACCTATCTCTCGTATGATTGCGGCTATTTTTTGGGGCTTTTTAAAAGAAATGTGTCGTGTAGGATGTCATCTGTTCCTTTGAGGACAAGTTTTCTCCCCACTGACATATTTTGTCTTAAAAGAAGCACTCATATTTGTTTGTTATTCGAATTCTCTTCATGGGATATGCTCTTAGGAGATATTACGAATCGATGTAGTATATTTATGTTTAAAAAGCGTCAATTTCAGCGTGCCGCGATATAAATCTCGTTTCGGATTCGTCGTACCTGACCCCAGGAAGCTTCACGAAGTGTTGGATGCTCTAAAGGTGCGCTGATTGAAAGGGATAATAATGATAATGATAAGAAAGAAATGATACGCTATTATAAGAAACGTATAATAACAATAAGAAAATAATCCAGAAATGAAAAAAGCAATGAGGTTATGCTTTTGTTGCAGATTGTCGATACTTTGGCGCTGATATGGCCACTCGATGGAGAACTGGACGAGTCGTCGGAATTGCTACTGAGCGCTATTTTCAGCCACGGAGTACCCGCCACCCTCCATCTCGTCTACGGCCTGTCGTCTCTCAATTCGAAACAGAAGGAAATCGCTCGCAAGAATGTCAACAGATTAATGGACAAATGGTTGGTGCATCTCGCGGATTTAAAGGGGAACTGCGGTCACATCTTGCTGAAAGGAATCTGCAATATTATCTTGAGCTAATTATGAAAAGCTGACTGCTAAATCTGTTTATTTATATTGTAAGTAACTTTTCGCAGAGAAGGTTATCCTAAGAAGCTGAAAACAATAAATGGAAGATTCCTTTCAGCTAAATGTGACCGCAGTTTCCCTTTAATGTTTTTCACAGCGTCTAATCAGTCGTATTCGTTCAGGTCGTTTGGCGATAAATTTTACACCGCCGACAACGCATCGGACGGCTTGGTGATCTTCCGACAAATCAGCACAGGGAAAAAGCGACCGTTAATCCTGCAGAAGCGCCGGCCTCACCTTCTCGTCGAACAAATCGACAAGGTTGATGTGGAGGTTCGTTGACGGCGGTGGCGACGGCGGTTGTTCGCTTGCAATGGCGTTGACTTTTCAGGGTGACAAGTGCACGTTGAAAGTGAGCGGCTATATGAGAGGCCCGGCGTTGAGTGTGAACGGTCTCGTGCATTTGCCTGGTTGGGGCGATTTTCAAATGAAACAGATCGATCTGACGCCCGATCCTCATCCCCTGACGGAAGGGAAGCGAAAGGTTGGAACTTTTCTTTTCCTCTCTGCTTTATTACACGATGAGTAATCATGACGGTTGCAGAATGAAATGGATGAAGGCGCGAAAGTGCTCGAAGTCGCCGACCAAGCGAAGCAAACGAGCCTCCAGTCAGAAGTCGTCCCTGATCCCATGGAGGGCGAGCAGACCTGGCCTACTCAGGAAGATCTAGACGATGCTACTCGATCGAAATGTTCGGCTTTTTCTAAATATTGTTCATGAGGCGCCATTTTTGCTTCTTCCGGTAGTGTGATGCGATACGTACAACTACCAAGAATTAATTACATCTTTCTTGGTAATAGTTAATGTAACTGCATTGCACTGCCAAATCGAAGCATTAACTATGCCTAAAGTTCAATTTGGTATGAATGCACAGTTTGCATTGCAGTGGAACCGAAAAAGGTGGGCAAGAAGGTGCCTAAGGGTACGTCAGAATATCAGGCTGCGTGGATCGTTGACGAGGAGAACGGCGAAAACAAAGGGGAGAATGATGAAGACGACGACGATGATGAGGTTCGTTGCGGGAGAGTGAGGGCTATGTCCATGCATTTGGACGTTTCGCGAGATATAAAATCAGAAATTTTCGATCAATAACAAGAAATCTTTGAATATAATATGATATTGGAATGGTTATGATCGTTTTTAAGGGGTCTGATGAGAATATGAGTGATGAGAGCGACGATCCCGACCAGCCCGAAGCGGCCATGGACGACGATGACATGTCTCAAGGCGACGACGACGAAGATGACGATGGCGCTGAGACGGTTAGTTTTTGAGCAGTTAACCAATCGATCATTTTAACGCGAACTGGTATCATCCTTACCTTTGGGGAATGTATCGTGTATTATTTTTTGGCTGTGGATCTAATCTATTTATTCCGTTTCCACATTAATAAGGACACTTTTGAAATCAAACAGGACGTTTTGTATGCTGATTTGACATGGAAGGTGTTCTTATTATAATTAATATGGCATATATTGTAATTAACTAATCGTCGAAGCAATTTCTCATACGTAACAACAAATTGCGGCACATTTCTAAATACTAGTAATACCCGCAATTCTTTTCTAACTGTTCTATTTTGATGAGCAGATGACTGTGGCGAGTCAGTTTGGCGACAACGACGACGAAGACGCGGAAATTGACATGGCAGAGTGAGTGAAAGTGGATGAGGAGAATGACAAGAATTCATAAATCAGCGCGTCTATTTTCCAGAGTGGAACGATACCGCCAAGCGCGCGAGAACGCCATGTTCCCCGACGAGATCGACACTCCGTTGGATACCCCTGCTCGCGTCCGCTTCCAGAAGTATCGCGGGCTGAAGAGCTTCCGAACATCGGAATGGGACCCGAAGGAGAACCTCCCCGTCGACTACGCGCGCATCTTCAAGTTCGCCGACTTCAGACGCACCAAGAAACGCGTGCTTGACGACGTCCAAACCGCCGATGGCGCACTGCATGGATGGTTCGTCACTGTCCACATTGCCAATGTGCCGACGCAGTTTGTTGGTCAGTTTTTGGTTATAATGATGATGAGAGCTGCCTATTATGGCTGGAATGCCGCATCAAAATGATGAATCCGATGATTAATGAATTCTAAAAGAGCAATTTTAGTATGATTCCTTAAATAGTCGTTCCTTCGAATGCGATTTCTACGCTCAGATACGATTCTTAAATCGTAATCATAATGTCTCTATTGTCTACATGTTAGTAGTAGGGTGGGACCCACATTCCTGCCTCGCGAAGACCCAAAGACCCCTATTGAAATAGGTAGATCGCTCTCTTCAAATGGCCCAGTTGTCGACTTGAACGATGGAATTAGGAGAACGGTTGCAGAATCGCTGGACAGCACGGCACCCTTGGTGATCTTCGGTCTGTTGCCGCACGAGCAGCGTGTCTCCGTCCTGAACATCGCACTGCGGCGGCATCCGTCCTGCCAGGCGACCGTCAAGTCGAAAGACAAACTCATCTTTCACGTCGGCTATCGCCGGTTCGAAGCGGCGCCCGTCTTTTCGCAGCACACCAACGGCGATAAGCACAAGGTCGCTTTTTTGTTGGTGTCATCGCGCTTTTCAGTTGGCACTATGCCAGCAGAGCAGTTTTGTATGGTCGAACGATTTTTTCGCGGTTTAATGAGCATGCTCATCGTATGTTTGTGGGGAATGCGGGGGACTACGATAAACAAAGCGACTGATGAAATGGATATATAGTCAACATATTTTGATCAGTATTCGAGAACACCGTAAACTGCTTAGTATCAGAAGCTAAGTTAAGCACGTTTGCTGCGGCGTTCACAATACTAACCTTAATCGCTAGAAGACCAAAACTTCATTTTCTCGTAACTGATCAAAAAACTTTGCTGAAATTCGATCACTGTAATTGTACGATGTGACATTCTGACATTCTCGCTTTAGATGGAACGGTATCTTCCAGCCGAAGGAGTGGTGGTGGCGTCCGTTTACGCGCCGATCATCTTCCCGCCGTCCTCGGTGCTCGTCTTCCGTGAGGACAAACGCGGTCGGCATCAGCTTGTCGCCACCGGCGCCGTTCTCGATTTGAATCCCGATCGTGTTGTCGTCAAGCGAATCGTTCTCTCCGGGCATCCCTTCAAAATCAACAAGCGACACGCCGTCGTTCGCTACATGTTCTTTAATAGAGGTATATTGTCGAAGTTCTCATTTATTCAATTTCCACTTAAACAATATTCTCTTTGCAGAGGACATTGAATGGTTCAAGCCAGTTGAATTGCGAACAAAGTACGGCAGACGTGGGCACATTAAGGAAGGCCTCGGTAATTCTTTTGCTGGACAACAATTAAAACGCGCCCTATGTTTGATTTTAACATACTGAAAACATCAAATACAGGGCGCGGTTTTAATTTTTTCTTCTTTTGCTGTACTTTTCGACTTGAACTATACTTTTAAAATATATTTATAATATATTTATTTATTATTATTATTATTATTATTATTGTTATTATTATTATTATTATTATTGTTATTATTATTATTATTATTATTATTATTATTATTATTATTATTATTATTATTATTATTATTATTGTATTTCGAATTCTCCCGCAGGTATTAGCGAACGGTGTTGATGTTGTTGGGTCTCAACGCGGTGTACTTATTCAGCGACCAGCTCCCTAAAAATCCATTAATGCAAAAGAGCGGTCGGAACACAACCGCTCAGCGGGTGAATATAAAGTCACGTGACTGATCAAACAAATCTTAGTCGATCAATGTGACTCCACAATGGGACAATTATTATTAAAGCTATTTTCATGATTTTAATTTTCAGGCACTCACGGTCATATGAAGTGCGTGTTTGACGGGCAGTTGACCTCGCAAGATGAAGTGATGCTTAACCTTTACAAGCGTGTATTCCCGAAGTGGACCTATAATCCCCGGGTGAACACGCCGAGCAGTTATCGCCGCTTATCTACGGCTCCCTCCACCCACGTTGGCGATGAAGACGACGATGAAATGCAGTGCACTTGATGAACCGCGGTCGCATGCCGTGTTGTTACTCTGTTGATTTTACAATAGAGAGAGAGAGAATAAATTGTTAGAAGAAATGCGTCCGATTGATTGCTTGTTTTCTTCCCGTCCCGGATGATAAAGAGCCGGTTTCGCTTGTAACAGCGAATTTTGTACAGAAATACGAGAGGTGCTTAATATTAATTGACGATGAGACGATTAAGGCTTGTTGACGAAGGAGGAGCATGACAGCGGGCAGTATGGAGCGACCCACTGGAGGTACGTTTGGCGCGCTTGTTCATTCCCCCATTCGCTGGACAATGCATTCTCGTTGCAGATATAGCATGCACGTCCCAATTGAAGCGTTACGGGCAATTTATCGAAGATCTCCAGAATCGCTTAAGGCGCACCGAGGAGTCGATGGAAATTGTCGACCGGTCGTACATTGTGCAATGCCAGGTATGGTCTGTTTATTGACAGCAATGTGATCTCCGTGGTTATGGCTTACTCTATTGTCACTTTCGTTTTCTGCCCTCGCAGCGTCCTGTCGGTCCTATCGTTGTTTTATAATGCATTCTTGACAATCCGTCAATTTTATCTTATTTCCAAGTCTGCTCGACGCCTGGGAGAGTGTAGCTTTAATCGGAAACTATCGAAAGATGAGTAGAACGATTGATATGGAACGCGATTGGCTGCTGCAGCTCGCTTACTGGTGAAAATGATGGTCGTTTGCAGAGTGTTCCGACAGAGTCGGCTTCTCTGTCCGAGTTAGTACGCAGTGGCAATGACGTCATTGACAAGACGCTGGTGGTGTTGGCTTCGTTGTGCAGCGAGGTCGACTCGCTGAAAGCCGAAGCAGAGTGTAAATTTTACCCGGCGCTGTTGGCGTACGGAGAGGACGGTACGTTTGGCGCCGCCTCCACCGTTCAATGTGATTATAATTAATCTTGCTTGGCCCTGATGTAATGTTTCGTCTCGATCAGTTTAAATGTAATAGATCTCATACATCTGTCATATGTGCAACGCGTTGTTGACGGGTTAGTAGGCTGCTGTGTAAAAGTTATCATTCACTACTGCTGATCCATCAGCCACCATCCATACCATTTACACTTAAACAAACTTATTTCCCGTATTGAATAGCTTGGAAAATGCTCTTTTTGATTCGAAAATTGTCTTTTGCCAATTGGAGTATGTTTTTTTCGAATGAAATGACAAATGTTACTCAGTAATTTGAATAACACCATTTCAGTGCAAGGCTACCTGACTCAGGAAGGCGGCGCCCTGAGACTGATTGGTCAGATGCTGCCTTGTCTCCAGGAACTGTCCGTTTTCATCAATCGATGCTACGAAGTGTGCAGAAATGTAGTTCTTCAAATGGCCTCTCTATTCAGCAACCAGTAAGCGATTTATATTTTCAGAACGCCGTAAATTGTCACTTTTATTATGTCTCTGGAACTCGAAGAGATATTTCAAATTTTTATAGGGTAGGATTAGAGTGAAGAGAATATTGAATCGAGCATTTAAGAGAAACTTTTCTCAGCATCGAGCTTCCCTGGGCACAGTTTCATAATGAGTTTCGGGTTTTGAAGAAACTCTGCATCCAGGGAGGGGTAATTCAGGTCGGAATTTCCGAAAATCGCGTCAGAACTTTTGAAAATATTGTCATGTCGAAACATGGCGAGAAATTTAAGTTTCAGAGATGACAACAAAGGTCGAACCAAAATCAGTGTATCTATATGCCATTATAAAGGCGCAATGAGAGGAATCGGAATATGTAAGCACCAGCCAGGCAAAAGACCGATTCGAAAAATTATGTAAGATATGAGTTAGTGAACTTTAAAGATCAGCATCTTTTAGATGCTTTGAAGCGTAATGCAAAGCGTTATATCCTTGCTTCCCAAACTACCCCAGCTCCATTTACTGTGCCGATGTATTTTAGAGCCACTAAATGTAGACCAAAGTTTGTATATGTCCATAGAGCAACACAACATTGATTTATTATGTATTCTGACACCAAACCAACAGAATAACACCATCGAAACAATACAGTAGACAATATTTAAAAGAACAGCAAAGAGACAATACTTCCATCTAAACGCACGTCGTCAACAAAATTACATTTAAAAACGACAAGTACATGTTTCGCTGAAGCTCAGCAGGTGAGATCTGAACTCTGAAAGCTGCGTGTTATAGTTCTGGCACAGATTCATGCATGACTGAAATATGGATGCAAAATTAAGCTTGATGAGCACAGGTCTCAGCTGCTAAGCTTTTCCGAAATATGCTTCAAGCAAACAGCAGATCAGATGTAAGGTATTTGCTCACAAATAAATGAAACATCAAATGTTATACGATACATGAAGAAGCATAAGAAACAAATTCTTGACTCATACCGCAGCCGACAAACTTTAAGGACGAACAGCAATATGAGCATCAACACAATGAACGAAGACAAGCAAAAAAAAATTTACGAACAAACAACAACGGATTACACTGGTGATCGCTTTGTAAGAACAGAAATGCTCGCAGACGCAACAGACACAGGATGACTACAGGCTGTGTTAAAATTCCATGAACACCCTTGATAACAAATCACTGATAATACGCAATCTAAATCAAGGCGAATTTCTAAACCTTTCAGAACTCTTTTCAAATTAAAAATTTCAGTATTTACTCAAAAGTATCCGATCACAACCGCACAGTTTACAAATATTGAACAAAATGCACGATTTTGCATTTCGTACGAATGATTGCTGCATTAAATAATTCCAAAGTTCTATCAGCAAAGCATATAATTAAAAGGAGATTGATTCAATAAATTCATTTTAACGAGGATGATTAAAACATTAAAAAATAAAGTTAAAAAACCTTTAGAAGATCCAAAAAATCGCACTGAATTTGATTGCGTATTATCAGAGTTATTAGTCAGCGAGTTTATGGACTATTGGCAGTCCCTGCAGGTAGAACAATCAAAACATTAGGCTTTGGTGCCACTCTATTATCAGCTGTCTTTGGTGTAACATTCGCTTTCAAATGGTGCTGACAGAATTTTGTAATCGGTGAAATCAGAGACAGCACAGCCCTACGGTAAGGTCGCATGGTGATCAAAATGATAATGCATGTATATGCGTTGGTATACATATAATTGCCAAAATTAATTTTGTTGAAAATAACGCTAAGGAGACTATCGTTAAAATTCTCCTCCGTAAAAATCCCTAGAATAAAACCGATCTGAATAAAATAATCGGGAGTTTTATCAAGCAATGACACTGCTATTTGAATCATCAAAGAGTATAACACCATTCGCGATTCTTGGAGCCGTCTCTTGTCTGTAATAGTTGTTGTGGCACGCATATGATTCCAGAGTTTGAAAAAAATAACTACACTAAAAATGGTACTCAATATCCAAGGTATCACAAAATAGCCAATACAAATTAACGCTATTATAGTATCCGGAAAGTTCCATTTAATGAACCAGCGACCATCAACAGGAAGGACAACTAAGTAGCATAAAGCACAGTACAAAATTATCAAGCGCCTACTCATAAAATTTTGATAGTAATTTGGCAATGCAATCGCCATCCAGCGGTTAAACACAGTCGCGAACAGTGTAGTCATCTGAGCGTAACGACCAAATTTATCCTTTACCGTCACCCCTACTGCTTCAACATATAAAGTCAACCATAGCGGAGGATTGCTAGCAAAATAAAGCTTGGCAAACCCGCTTGGTCCCAAACATATATCGTACAACAGAGTCCACGTTAAACTGCCGAATGCACAGAAGAAATTGGCAAGAGCTTCATTTAACACAAACCATTTGTAGTCACCACTTATGTGCTTGCTAAAGATGCTGAGACAGAAGACCAGAACGCAGAGGACTGATGCTATGCTAAAGCTGACCAGATATTGCCTGTTAGCTTGAAGTCGCGTTTCCCACGTATCCTCAGAATCGGTGACCGTGTTGTTTGTGGTCGAATTGATGAGAGATTCCGCTAAGTCGGTCAAGTTGGCTGCTGACATGGCTTTAATCGGTTGGATATTAAACGGGATAATTCTTTATCTTGATACTTCTTCACGCTTCGAACGTGCTAAGCAGACCTATAAAAAATGGATGTTACTCAATATAAGCGTATCATAACTGAATGAGAACTAAGACCAAGCTTACTATAGCTTCTATGACTACGGCCTAAAAAGATCCTACAATGTAGGGTTCGCGAACTCAAAAAGAATGTAAAATAACTCTATAACAGGGAAATTTCGTTAGTGATGCAAAAATAAAGTCAAACAATAGATGGCAGCGCGAAAGCGTTGTATACGGCGTTAAAATGATAATGCGATCGTTATTTTGGCGGTAGTGTCTTAGTTTTCATGGTCATTCTCAACTGTAAAGCCACATAGCGCCGTCCCGAACAGGAAAACGCGATGAACTGCTATATTCAAGCGAATACTGTGCTTTAACCTACGCATGGCTCTTTTAATAACTAACCAATTATGAGAAATGTCGAGCGGAAAATATTTTTGATAGTCATATAGTGAAGATATGAAGCACCGATTTATGAACAAGACAAGCGACTGTATAATAGAAGAGAGCAATGAGAGAGAGACAGACAAAAAGCAGGGAGGGACCGACAAGTCACCGGGGAACAGGCAATGAGAATGAGAAGGGATTGAGAAATACCTGGAATTAATTTGAGCTTGCGAGACCGGCGACATTCCCTGATAACCATGTGTATGCCGCATTTAACCATCATTAGTTGGTTCACTCTTTCCATGCAAAGTTATCATTAAAGAGTAGCTAAAAACATGCTTTTAAAACTAATTAACTATATGTGCGCAGATTGAAAGATTTTGACCAAAATGACAAAAGCCATGAAGCAAGTTTCAACATGGGTATTAATTTGAGACCTATTTCTGCGCGAGAACAATAGTTTTAGTGACGTCGTTATATAGGCCGCAATCAGGAGATCAGTCTTAGAAAACTCTGACTTAGAAACTGCAAAACAAGTGATTGCAGAAATATTCGAAAATCTGAAAAGTTCGAAAAGGCGATCTCTTCTTACTTGCATAACTTTTTAATTTTTGCGCTTTATTAGAAAACTGTGTAGATTTTCAGCAATCCTCTCATTACTTCTTATTAAGCGATGTATAGAAACATATATTCTGGCTCGTCTTTATAGCCACTTAATTAAAGTAAAATTT
>NIUQ01005366.1:0-11049 GCA_002796945.1 Plectus sambesii
CGGACCTCTTCAATACGCTCCAGGATCTCAGGAGTCAGCTTCTGTCTGTGGCTGCCTCCGCAGGGGCGCTGGATGATGGTGCCTTCTCGTCTGTAAGCGACGATGATGTTTCTTGCCGTACTCTCATTGACGTTAGCGACTTGAGCAGCTTCGCGGATGCTTTTCCCCTCGACCAGTGCGAGCTTGATGATGATTTCCTTCTGCGCCAAAGTTGTACGCTGGTGTCATCGTCGATTGAGGGGCGCGATGTTCCGTTGGTCGCTCATAGTTGACTGCTGACTGGGGAGCAAAGGGGAGAGCAACAGCAGCAGCAAACAAGGGCTTGGAAAGTAATCGAAAGGAACACAATAGGATAGGGTAGAAGTGGTTCAAAGAGCAATTTTAATCGCAGTAGAAATCCATGTGCCCCGAGGGCATACCCTTATATAGGATCGAAGAAAGCTCTAGAATGTTCTAGAAACTCCTAATATGGAACATTCTCGAAAGTTCCAGTACATCAGCAAAATTTTAGACAGATTTTCAATATCAAATTATAGGCATTAATTTTTTTAAATGTGTCCTTTTTGATTTGGAAAATGTCCGACTTGGTTTGGAAAGTGTCCTGGTTGGTTTGAAAAGTGTCCAGCTTCGTTTGAAAAGTGTCCGGCTTGGTTTGAAAAATGTCCGGCTTGGTTTGAAAAGTGTCCTGGTTGGTTTGAAAAGTGTCCTGGTTGGTTTGAAAAGTGTCCGTTTCGAAGTGAAAATGGTATAAATCCTTGCGCTTTTTTCCCCGCTTTTTAAGTTAGCATATATGGCTTCAGACGGTTTTCAATGATCTTTTTTTGTTTTTTAGCTCAAAATTCTAGAATTTTATTGCTTTTTCCATGAGTAAATCCATGCGATATGAGCAAAGATATTACAAAGCGCGCAAAGAGCACTCAGTTTCTGTTACTCATTTATGGAGCGCGTTACCATACTCTCAGGCGTTGCAGGCAATTCGTTTCCAAAGGATTGCCTATGTTTGCTTGACCATATCGTAACAACGCCATGACCGAATTTAATATTTCTTTTTTCAAACAAAACCCCTACATCTGTAGATTATTTCTGATAAGTTTCAGCTCATTTGATTTATTCTGGCTTAAGTTATTTTAGAAACAAATAGTTACAATAATTTAAGGCACGAGCAGAGTGCTCTATGCGCGCTGTGCAATATCTTTGCTCATATCGCATGGATTTATTCATAGAAAAAAGCAATAGAATTCTAGAATTTCGGGCTACAAAACAAAAAAGATCATTGACAAACAATATATCCGAAGCCAGATATGCTAACTTCAAAGGCGGAGAAAAAAGCGCAAGGACTTATTGGACAACCCAATCATAACGCTTTTATGTACGGTTTTCGGTAGAAATCGCAATTAATTAAAGGAATAACATGCAAAAGAATATGTTACTTCTTCGCTTCGCATATTCAAGTTACTTTGCGCTGTTTTTTTTCATAAACGAAGAAAAACACTTTTATGGCATATCTTGTTATCAAGTATGGCGTTTCTAATACTTTTCAAAAAAAGGCGCCCGGGGTGCTTTTTGCGCGCCCGAAGGGCGCGCCTTAGTAGACTATGGCCCGGTGTACGAACAAGTAGCACCATGTGTTCTCATAGAAGCAGCCGTCGGTAGGCGCTAGAAATGATCGACTCGGGAGTAATTTGGGTCGGTGATTCGAATGGTCGCATCAGTTTTTTACGTACGTCGCTCATTCGCAGGGAATTTCGCTTCGAAAATAGCACTTTTGACTATTTCTCTTGATTTTTTTTTCTTTTCGAGAGCTGAGCAAATTAAGTAGCGCGGAAAGTTAGTTTTGATAGCTTAGCACACTTGAGCGTCAAGTTTCGCTCGATTGATCTACTTATTGGCGACTATGACATCAAAACAGTTGCACCCACCCAAAGGCCCTCTTTAGGGCCACGACTCCGCAGTGGACCACAGGGACTGGAAGCTACCCCTGCCCCAAGCTGCTACGAAGAAAAAAGATCGCAAAGATCGTCACATTCAATCGTCGCACATTGAAAAGCCTGATACAGCAGCTTCTCCTCGCTAAGTTGCTCAGTGACCTTGACACTTATTGCCCTCCTCCAAGAATGTCAACTAAGGGGCCAACCAATCATAAGCCCATTAGTAATGTGGGATTACGCGAAAATTCACTGTCTAAAGTATCAAGGACTAAGTTTTGTTGGCTCTATCAATTATCGCCGAAAATGCTAACATATATCAAAAACACGTTTCGCATAGCATATTATTGCCTAGCTGTTATCAAACTACCGTTTGGCATTAATTGCACGCTATGGGAGGGTGGGTTAGTAGATTAGTTGTTAGCTTTCGAATTTCCGCTGGTGAGTTTAATTCCAATAGATTATTAGTGTTTTTGCTCTTTCGAATACTTTGTATTTCCATTACACGCAAGTACAGTGGAAACCGAATGAGTGCCCATGTTTTGCAAGCCCCATGTGCAACTTTTGAATTGAATCATGTCCGGATTAACGCAGAAAGTTTTCTTGCGTAGTCGATCTGCACTTTCATAGCGGTTTCTACTTTATTTATTANAATCGGCGCCAATCGATGGCAAATCGCCGCCGATCGCAGGCAAATCGGGGCCAATCGATGACAAATCGCCGCCAATCGAATCCTTTTTTTACATAATGATCTTGTTTATGTTTCTTAGTTAAGATGATACACCGAATATCAGCTGAACTGAAAGAATCCCTACTGCCGCGACTTTGCCTTGGGATTTACTAAATGATACGCTGCGTAATTGGGAAAAGAGACTTATTTTTAACAGTCGCACATATGCTGACTATCAGAAGTTGCCCCGCTATCAACTATGCAACTGGTTCTTACCTCAACAATTGCTGACGAGGTTTCCTGGCGACGCGAGACAGCTATGACGCGAAGCGACATGTGAAGTGACACTAAGCAAAGAAATCTACCACCGCGGCAGGAAGCGATGAGTTTGATAATGAAGGCGGCGTTCGAGCAATCAGCAAAAAGCTGAAACATTCGTTGTACACTACTATTGAACGCAACATACGAAGCTATAATTAATGCGTTAACTTTTTTTAGTCTTATTGCTATTATAACCCTTCAGACAATGTTGTCAGTTCAGAAGTTACTACAAAAATTGATATTTTGATTATCGACCTGATTTCAGAAATGGTGCAAAATTCCGGGTCTTTAATCTGAACTAAATTGCTGGACATTTCAGAGTAGCTTAACTCACGTTTGAATACGCCTACTAAAACTTGTTTGGGTAAACCATTTTTACTACGACGCGTTCAGAGCTAACACACCGCGACAACAGCGTAATCGTACAGCGACTGGCCGTTTGATGCTCGGTTGAGGAGAAATGCCTATCTGTCGCTTGTGACATTAGCAGACCTTTGCGGCGTGTAGTGTTAAAGATAAAGATGCGCTAGTAATGTTTGCATAAGGAAAGCAACATCGCGCACAACGTTGCATTCAGTTGCGATAACTGCACTCAAAGAGGTTTCAGAACTGATATAAAGTACCTCAAACCATTTTCAGCTCTAAAGCTTTTGGGGATTAATCAATACTACTACTTAGGAAACTTTCTGGATCCTGCCAATGATACATCATACTGACAGTGCAGGGGCAATTGAGGTCTATAATACAGTCAAATGTGACTTGTGTTCGTCAAACTTGACGATTAGCTTAACAAGCCATAATTAACGATCCTACTTAACAGTCCCGCAGAAAAAGAAAACTGTATATTCAGAGGTTTACAGCACGATAAGTTAATTCGTGACAACATAACAAAACTTTTAAAACCAAAAATTGAACCTCTTTACGATTTTGATCGAAATAAATGTTAAAGCTCATCATGGATTGATCCATAGACTTTTTTACCGTTTTTGAGTACTCGAAAAAGTGTTAAAAAAACGAATGAAAAGGAGATAGATAACCGAAAATTTCTTTCAGGCATTTCTATAATGGCCACAGCATCATCGAACCGTAGTTTCTGATAACTATGGTCAGTATTATTGCAATGAAAAATATCATGCAAACCTATCTGTTTGTTATTCTGGAACTGTCCAGCCCTCAACAGTGTCATTAAATTTTGTGTCATATGAAGTTTCATGTTTTTCACAGCTGCCTGCATTTCCTGCACAATTTTGTGCGTTGGGATCTAAAGCTTCTTAAACGTGTTGAATGAAAACAATTAACAACCACGCAGACTAGTTTTAAATGACAAATTCCGTGCCAGCTGTTCCGCATTATGGTCTAATCGCCATTGCTCGTTATCGTTCGTTCATATGCACGACAGCCTCATTTTAATGATCGCAATTGAGGACCTAACAATCGTCCCGTAATGACGCTGAGATCCATACATTATACTGTAATCAAGCCGGAATAACATTACTGTCAGCGACGATTTTTGGCGCTATATACGAAGATTTCGGTACCTTTAGCTAACACTGCGCGTAGTTCTGAAAGGCGCTCTCAGTTTGTTATTAGGTACGGTATTTCATGCGGATTCAAAATTTTTCCTCAGTCTCGATGAGTGTATATCTAGCGTCTTATCTTCTTCCATCTATACCGTTTAGCAGTCTCTGAATTAAAACGCCATTAGTACAAAGTCAGGTCTTGAAAATTGAACAGCAGCACTGAAAATTTTCAATAGATGCCGAAATTTTCGTTTTAGTTGCCAGCAGCATATTTGAAGAGCCGCGGCACTTCAACTAATCCGTTGTGGAAGGACAAAACATGATTTTCCATCTTACTCATTTCTTAGTGGTATATTTCATTGTATCTTCAACTGATGTCGTCCACGGTAAGAATGCTTTGAATTTACTTGTAAATTACATTTACGCAATACGCTTCATAAGTAGCTCCGATTTTTTGGACACAACATTTGGATTATTTTAGCATTCTGTTATCAGTTTATTCATACTTAATTTTATAGAGAGTGAATTGCTGATCTAAATAATAAATTTTACATAACAAAGCCAAATTTTGCTTGAAATAACTGAATTAAAAGTACAAGTGATGTATTTATCAAAGAATGATCCCAATGAACGAAAAACAAATACAAAACACGTACGGTTATCGAAGCATTGAAAAGTTAAAGCTTTTGAATACAAAATGACAAGAGCCTTACGCAATCTGAGTAGAACGAAGGAGAAAAGATAAAGATTCCTTTAGAGATTTCATTAATTGAGAAGGAAATCGAGTTCTCAACTATACTTCTTAATTGATCTGATGAAGAGTAACTCAAAAAAATGTACATTCTAGGCCAAACTACCAAACAGTGCTTGGATTACGATAACAGCATGCATGGAACAATAGACACGGCGATTTTTGACAATTCGTGCGTGATTTCTATTCACGTCCCTAAGCAGCAGTTTTGGGATAGTCTCAACGTGTGCAACAAGATCGTGGCAGGACTTGGCTCCGTTTGTCAAATTGTTCAGATGAAAACGACTGACGACATTGCTTCATTGAATAAGACTGGGATAATTAAGGTACGTTTCACGAGCGTCGGCGCTGAGCCGTTTATATCGTCACTTAAAATCAAGTCAGATTGCAATTCAATTTATGTAGCACGGATGTGCTCCACAAATTTATTGCAAGGAGTTCTGGCGTTAAAGGCGTGATCAAAGGAAAAGCGATTAGCCAAGCATGCATTATCAGATTTGACACCCTTTCAGAGTGCATACATAAAGGAATCTCCTAACGAACGGGTATTGTAAAAATCATTGCACTACCTGTCGCAACAGGTCAAACCCTTAGCAACCAATTAAGATCCCTATATTATGGCCATGTTGACATCATATTATAAATTTTCAATGAAGCAACAGCTTCCTCCTATCCTCGCTGACTGCCGGTCAGCCGGAAGTTAAACGCCATTTGCACTATATTTTGGCTAATTTTATGCAATTTGGCACCCGAAAGAAAAAAACAAAATTTTCTTTATATTTAATAGTATATATCAGCCGGTGGAACTGAGCACGCTGCTCCTCGTGCAATATAATCATCAAAAGAGTACGCACTTTTCAGCCTACCGACAAATTCTACGTTGGAATTATCAGAGATAACAACGGAGCTTGGCTCTGGAAATCCTACAATGACACGCAGCCTGCGTCGCCGCTTTGGCATTCAACCGCCGCTGCCAGTATACTTTTTTTTATATCATGCAGACCATTAAGGGGGGGGGGAAAGAATTACGGCTTTTTATTCTTACTTTTAACTCAAATTTGATCTTTCTTGTATGGCCAAAGTTTTAGAATTTTTTGGCAGCAAATAGCTGCCCTCTTTATAACCACCATGATATCTCTTTTTTTCACTTTTCCATAGTTTATTAATAAACATTATTAGAGGAAGCGATCAAGTTTAACAAACGTGTCATTTTAGATCAACTGCTCGATGATTCAGCTTTGACCATGGCAGCATATATGGGTGGTGATGGCTTGGTAAAAGTGTCCGTAACTGAGTTCGTTCCGACCGGATTCGTTTGTCAATGCAGTACGTATTTCACATAGTTGCATTACTTTAGCACTCATGTTCGATTAAATTGTATAGGAAACCCAGACGTCCCAATATTACCAGTAACGAGTGCCCCGGCACCCAATGGGGAATCGTCGTCGAGTGCAGCATCAACTGCCATTTTGTCAAGCGCTGCCCCGTCAACTGCCGCTTCAAACAGCAGTTCCGAAACTACTTCTTCGTGGAATACAAGCGCGACAGACCCAGTGTCCAGCTCAGAAGCAACAACTTTATATCCATCAGTGACATCCTCAAGCGAATCGTCAGCTTTCACATCACCTGCAACAAACGGAACATCAACAAACGCTCACGAGAACGATACATCGAGCTCAACAAATGAATTTCCTACAACAGCCACAAACGTCACTGCAATGCCGACCGCAAGCAATGGCGAAGTATCCTCAACGCAGTCGTCCTCTGCCTCTGTAACACCTTCGACTCAATCGACGTCAAATAACTTGACAATCGAACCATCGTCATCGTCTTTTTCTCACAGCTCAATGATAACTTCTGTTACGGAACATCCGACGACAATGTTAGAAACAATCATAGCTCAGAGTTCAACGATAGCTCAGCAAAATACGGCGAGCATTGCGCATTCGACCGCATCGGTCGAAAATTCAAATACGACTTCTCCGTCGTCGTGGGAATCGACCTCATCAACTCCAAATACGACAAATGCCACAGAATTTACTGATACAACAGCTGGCGAGGCTGCAACGAGCTCAGCTACAGAAGAGACGAGCACAGCGCTAAGCACACAGAGCGCTTCATCAATGAATTCAACGCAAACAGAGCTACCTTCTACTTCTCCACTGGAAACAACAGAATCCGCTACAACCGCATCACTTCCTATGATAACACCATCTGTTACAGCGAATACTACTGATAACAATTCAGCAACTCTGATAATTGTGGTAACCACTGAAAATGCTGTCCAAAGCTCCTCAACTTCGGAGGCAGTTGCGACCGAGTCCGTCCAGCCAACGATTACTCCAACAACTCCGTCAAATGAACTTCCTACAGTCCCTACAACTGCGCAGAGCCAACTTGAATGCGGTTGGCACATGACAAACGGGGGTAAATTGAGAAATTATTTGTTGCTGTATAGTAAACATTATACTTATATCGTGTACTTTTGCTATCGAAAGATGCCTCCGTAAGAATAGCCACTTATCTAGCAAATATCCACTTAAATGGATTAATTTTCAAATTTGGGGTTTCCAAAGCTTTACGAAGAACTCAACCCTCTAGCCCTTAACGGATCATCTTAAAATTTTTGTCGCTTCATACTAATATTTTGCTACCCGCCGACTTTTGACAATTTTTGCACAGACCTGTTATAGTTTGGCACAGTTCCACAACAATCCCTCAACCATACTCTCGCTTACTCACCAATCCTCTCCTATTGTCCTCAAACAAGCTTCTCCTTCATAATAAGACGCATCTCCTGCTTCACTAACAGCTTTCCTGTCCGCACTCTTATCATTCAATATTATAAGTAAACTTCGTTACAGCCGTCAACATATCTTCAATCACGACGGCAAACAAGGGAGCCAAGGCCAATAACCCAGATCAGTGCAGAACGTTTTGCAATATGAAGATGATTCAAAATTGCGCAGCCTACGCATTCACTACAACCATCTCGATGTTGAACGGCTTCAACTGCATTCTGTTTCCTCCACTTCCTTCTAGTACCTATCAGACTGGAGACTTTGATTTGTACCAAAACGGCGGCAACTGCTAGAGTAAAAAGAAGGCGTTAGTTCATAGTGTGTCTCCGATGCGATTATGAAATAAAACCATGTTGAGTGAAACAGTTATACCGATCTTTGACGAGCACAGTCAATAAATACAGGCAAATCGGTGCTTTAAAATTTGAACTCCCGCACAATTTTCGAAGAAAAAATTTGCGATATGAAAGGATTAAAATTGAGTGCGCAAAATAGGGTCACAAGCAGAACGAAGATGGATAAATGACAGAGCTGGGAGTTAGTGAATATGAAAAAAAACACGAAGCGTTGAAGTGGAATAATGCGCTATGCTCGCCTCCGGACAAAATCCCATACTCCCGTCATTAAATACAAAGTATTTTCTTCTGTCATGCACGACTCTCGACGGTCTCGCTGGAGTGGGCCGTATTTCCAGTGCAATCTCATGAGATACATTTAATTCCAATAGAATTGGGTTTATGTTAATCCCTAGAGTTAAAATTCTAAAAAAATCTTGAATCCTCAACTTCCTGAAACTCCCGTTTTGGTCCTCCGAATGAAGCTCGATTGGAAAGTAAGCGACCAGCAACATCAACATCCGCCAAATTGTTAATCGCTATTTCTACTAATGTGCCACAATGCACGCACGAGTCAATGTTTTCACAGTTTTTGTAAAAATATTTTTTTGACTGAAACGCGTCTAACACAAAGCGCATCCATTTAACAAAATTGCAGTTAGCTTCAAATAAAGTTTCGCGCACCCACCACATTCAGAAAGAAAGTCTGAAAGTGTGCTCTCCTTTCTACTAAGAGAATGGGAATGTTGACGTAATCTTTTTTAATCCGAAATGCGCCCCTCCCTCCTCTAAACCGGTGAACGTCGACCAATGTCTTTGTCGGAGAATAAAATGAAGTAATGGAACAAAACAATTTAGTGGAAACAGGTTCTTAACAGGGAGATTCGAGCGCGGTGACCGTAAAAAGGGACAGTCATATGAACGACCCCGTGTCAAGTCAACTGTCAAGGGTCGGAGGGACCGACCGTCGTCGGCCGGTTCCTCGTCACTGCCACGGACCATCGGAGCAATTCCGACCGTCGACCGGTCCGCCCTCATCGCCTCCCGCGATTTTCTCATATTTGTCAAAGGCGTCGCAGTCTAATTTTCACCGGGACTGGCGCAAGTTGACCCGCCCGCGGCGCGGCCATGGTTGGTCAGATTTCGGTCAGCCGATCGCCCCCTATAAAAGATGTGAATCTTCTTGATTGCTGCCTTCTTCTTTGCACAAAACGACGCCGAATTTTTCAATATTTTCACAAGGTAAGCGATTGCATGCGCTGAGACTGTTGGAGAAATGTGAGAATATATGATCTGTGGGTAATATAACTGCGCTAATGGGATGTTTATTCGATAACTTTTAACTATATTTTCTTTGGAATCGCGAACTATCTCAGTTTTAAAGAAAGCAAGGAAATGACTGAGTGTCCGCAATTGTGACTTTTGGCAGATGTAGTGTAGGGTGGCAATTAAAGTGTAAGCGCAGATATTGTGAATATATAAGTAGTGTCCTTTAACAAGGTGGAGTTTATTCTTTGTTTCAACAGAAAATGAGCGTATGAGATGAAAGAGATGGGATGCAAAATATTTCCGCGATATTATTATGATAACGTTTTTTCATCGTTTTTAAAATTTAAATGTGAATATGGAGTCATTATGGGATGACCAGAGGGCAACAATAGAGAGCATCCATAAATTATAATTGGAGCCTTCTCTCTTTATGTAAAGTAAATGGCTGCAAATGAAATTTGCAGTATATTGTTGATATCATTCCAGCACTTTAAAGGAGCGTCGTTCACCTGAAGATCGTCAAAGATGCTGCCGCTTTTACTTTTTCAACTGGCGGCGTTATTTTCACCTTCCATAGCTGATTTGGCGGAAATGAGCGGATTCCATTGCATGATGCAGCATTCTTTCAAGATGAACAGAAAAACGCATGGACCCCCGAGAATGACCGAGCCGCCGTTTGAGTTCAATGTTGAAGATGAAAACGGCACCTTCATTAAATATTATGAGCCTGGCAAGATCTATATCGGTAAGTAGTAGTAGTAATTCAAAGTATGTTCATTGGACTCGATCAAATAATACAGGGTGTCTGACGAAGGTGTGGCGATTTGATTTTTGAATAACTTTTTAAGTTATGCACCGATTAGAATTACGTTTATGCCGCCATATTGTAGAGCGTATGAGGAAATTTTTTCTGACACCATGTTCAGCTTTGAAATGCTATTTTATCTAAATTTTCAGCGAAACTGATTGGACCGATTCACTTCCGTGGCATTCTGATTCAACCTCGCTTGACAGACCAGAATGGATTTCTAATTGGTTCTCTGAAGGGTGGCCAGTTTATCGAAGAAGAAATTTGGGATCATTATGGCATTCGCTTTCAAGAGTGCGACACATCGTTTCACGCGAACGACTCTGTCACCCATAAAAACGACTTTAAGAAGTTCATCACAAAAATCAGATGGATAACCGATCGCGACGTGGGACCAGTTCAATTTCTGTGAGCAATCTCTTATCGATTTCTGTTTCGAGTTTTGTTGCTAAAGACATTATATAACTTTCTTCTTATCACCTGATTATAAGCTTGCACTAGAAGAGCTGCGGTGGACAAGACCTATATAGGCCTACATTTTTCATTGTTAATATATATTTAGGATGACGATCGCACAAGACAATGACGTCTACTGGGAACGTTGGCGACCGCGGAGTGGATTTATCCTCCCAGAGAGCCTTAGAAACAC
>NIUQ01005367.1:0-11032 GCA_002796945.1 Plectus sambesii
CGTATAACCTGTCAATTACATATCGCCTTAATGTATGGGGTAAGAACTCGAGCGAAGAGCGCGGCGCGTTAGCGCTGCGCTCTTTGCGAAAGTTCTTGCGCTCTACATAAAGCGATGTCCATCAGCGTGTGTTTGTGAACACCTCACTGTTCGGGCTTGGCCTTTAGCAATCCCCGGTCAGACTATGATTGTATTTGCCAGGGGTACTGCACCCGACTCATACCACTTCCGCCCCGCTTCTATTATATGCACATCGAAAGCAAAAACGTAATATGCGAAATGGCTTAATATGGCATTCAAAGCAAATCTCCCTTTAACTAAGGGTCATATGAAAGAATTTAATAGTTTCATTCACATATTATCCCCAGAAAGTTTCTGTTTTGAATTATTAGAATGGAAAAACTTCTGTTTTCTTGAAAACAATCTACGTTCGAAACCCGTCGCAAATGTGTTTCAAAGTGATCGGCGGTACATAAAAACCGCGCGAGCATATATTGACATTGTGCAGTTTTGGACCAGCGCCACCAATAAATAGATATGACACGTGCGATCAGAGGACATTCTGGAATCCTCTAGAACTATCCCTAAGTTTATGCAATATAGATGATTGCGCAAGTCCTTTTTTATAATTCTCATCGAACTGCCTCCTGATGAATGTAGTGTGCAAATTTGTTTGCATTTATAAATATAAAAGAACAGCGGCACCAGACAACAGGGGCCGGTTTCTCGAAACTCCGGGTACGGCCTACCCTAGGGTAGCGGCCGGGAAGGCTCCCGAGCCGGGTATCGCCCGGCGAAAATGCCCGAGTTTCTCGAACGCTCGGGTGATACCCGACGCATTAACTGCAGTAATCCATCGGCGCGAACGCATTTTTTGAATTGACACTTAAGATTAATGCAATTATTACTCGCGAATAAGTTGAAAAAGTGAATTTTGTTGCAGAATTAATTAGTAAACAATCAAATTTAGTTAATTAGAGCTATTGTTTCTCATTTTATGTCGTTTCGAATTAATTAAGTGACAAAATAATTGTGACGATGAATGTTGTGCTCTTAACAATAAATTTGGTCATTACACGGCTGTTCGAGGAAATGCCAGAGTTTTGTTTATTAAATAACTTTGCACAGACTGAACGGATTTTCATAATTTTGGATTTCTTACAATCCCCACGCTCTTAGAATTCTTTTCGGCATAACAAAAATTGTGACCCATAATCAAACAGGTACCCCCTAATTTTAGGGGTACTTTTAAACAATTATGTTTTTATACCATTCAAAGTTCAAAGTGATCCTCAAAAAACCATTTTAACAAGTTTTCGGTGTGAAGATACCCCTAAAATTAGGGGTATTAGCTTGATTATGGGTCATAAATTTTTTATGCCGAAAACAATTCTTAGAGTGCGGGGATTGTAAAAAACGCAAAATTATCAAAATCGGTTCAGTCTGTGCAAAGTTATTCAAAAAACAAGCCGATTTAACGAGCCGATTTAAAATTATCTTTGATTTTCCTAAGTACCACGCCAAATTCAACAAAACTCTGCCAAAACATTTTAAATGTCATAGAATTTAATAAAAACACTCATTTCCGTCAAAAAATCTAGTTAAAAGCTTTAAAATTCACTTCCCGGCCGACGCTACCACAGCTCCGAGCAAGGGTAGCTCCCGGCCTTCCCGAGCCTTCCCGGGGAAGCCGTACCCGGCGCAANTTTAAAATTCACTTCCCGGCCGACGCTACCACAGCTCCGAGCAAGGGTAACTCCCGGCCTTCCCGAGCCTTCCCGGGGAAGCCGTACCCGGCGCAAAAAAGTTTCGAGACACCCGGGTACAGGGTACGCGTACCCCGGGTGCACCCTGCGCCTTCCCGGCGTTTCGAGAAACCGGCCCCAGGAACCCAAAGGCAGCTTGCTAATACCGCGTCGCTGAGCGGTACGGGGGACATAGTCTAGAAGGGGTTGCATGGGAAAACTCAAGCGGATAGCGCGGCGCGTTAGCGCAGCGCTCTCCGCTAGTTTAGCATTAATCTTACTCTACTTCAACGATTTTAGAATTAATGTAGTAGATACAGTTACAATTAAATAATGGTTACAGTTGTCATGGTATTATCTGTTGTCATGGTCACAACTGTTGTCATAGTTACAGTTGCCATGATAACAGCTGTTCCCATGGTTACAGTTGCAGTTGCATTATGCAATTGCGAACGCAAATTGCAATCCCGTCGAAGCTTTATGAAACTGGCAATTACCGGGTTTTTCCGAAAAACCGCCCCGGGGCGCTTTTTTAGTTTGGGCACTTTTGACGATTTTCGCTTGAATCCGAAAAAGCGCCCCCGGGGCGCTTTTTCGGAAAGTAGTAGAAATGTCATAATTGACATTCAGAAACGTCAAACATGTCTTTTTTTTCGTTTATTGAGTAAAACGGCGTAACGTAATATCGTTATGCGGAACAACAAATTAACGTAGCGGAGACAAATGGCGTATTGTAAGACAAATGAGCGAGATCAATTATATTCATCGGAATAGTCATCGGAGGGCTCATCATCCGCGGTGCGCTCCTCCAGCACTTCATCGCCGCTATCCGCTCCCGCTCCTTCGTCATCGTCGTCGTTGAGTTCGGATAGCTCCTCCCTCAGTCCGATTACACTTTCTTCGCACGACAAGGCGTCACGGAGACGCTCATTGAGCAGCGCCGTTGGGACCTCTTGGCCGTTTGGGGCGATCCCGCAGGTTTCGAACGCGCGAGAAATCGCCGTCATCTGAATGGCGTCGGTGGCCAGCGAGACCATGTCGATGATTTCCTGATAGGATGGGCGCTTTCGATACCCAGACGGTGTGTAGAGAGGGGGCGTATCCCTCAGCCAGGCGGCCCATTCGTTTTTCAAAGCCGATTTGAACGGCGCATTGATGGATACATCAAGCGGCTGGGCCATGTAGGTCATCTTAGCCGGAATGAGGACCATTTTCGACTTGTACTTATTTTTCAAATGCTTGACTACATCGTCACGCTTGTGACTCCTGTGACAGTCCCAGAGAAGGACAGATGGCGTTGTAGCGAAGTAAGGACCGCGTTGAGCGAACACGTTGTCCATCCAGAACTTTGCCAGAGAACTGTCCATGGAACCACTCTTGCTCACCGCAATGACAATCTTGCTGTTGGGAACCGTAACCGACGGGATCTTCTTAAGACCGCGGAAGATAACCATTGTCTTGAGTAGACGCCCGTCCAGAGAAATAGCCAGACACACGGTGTATCTTTGCTTGCGATACCCTGTATCGGCACCGTCAACATTCTTCGATCCGCGGAAGCTCAACGTGCTGTCCCTAGTCATATCGAAATAGCATGGGGTCTCATCCATTTGAATCACTCGATTCGCTGGGATGCCGGCCGTCCTCTGTCGCAGTTCTTTGAAGTATTCAGTCAGCACTGCCTTGACGTCGGCCTTTGTACGGAGGTCGATCTGCCCGTGGTGCGTGATTCGACGAGAAGAAATGTTATTCCTTTTCGTCCAGCAGAACAGGTACTTGTCGCTGACTTTGAAATCCGGATGCTTGTCCACGCCGAGACTGGGACTGTTGACGAAAGCTCTCAGTACTGTATAAGTGACGGAGTGGCCTCTGCTTCGTTCAGCTCTAAAATAATCGAGCAGAGCCTTGTCGATTTCGGGATATAAGGGCTTGCGACCCGCTCCAGGCAACTAAAAACAAAGAAAGCAACGTAAAAAGCAAGCAAAGCCATGCCGTTTAAAATGCGCACAAGCAGAAAAACGCAAAGCAATACGAAGTAAAAAGCAAGCAAAGCAAAATGGATCGAAGAACAAAATTATTTCGAGCCAACCTTTCTTTTTGACTTCTTGTTCAGCATTTGAACGAATTTTTCTTCGTCCTTATTCCATTCACGCAGCCTTTTGCGGTCAATACCGGTCTGTCTTGACAGTTCTCGCAGAGAGATATTTTCACTCTTTATTCGTTTGATCATTGAGAGCTTTTCCTAAAATCGCGATTTTTGCATGCATAATTCTTATTCTCACCGGTCAAAAAACTTACGTCGATGGTATATGATCGCATCAGTTTCAACGATCCAGATCTGTTAGTAGCGTCGGTGGTAGGTTCATCAGCGGCGTGTAACATTTTTATTATTTCACTCTCGAAATTTTAAGCTTCGTGTATTAATCTGTCATTTTTACATTCTTCATGTAACTAATTGCGATTCGTATTTAAAACCGTATTCTGACGCTAATAATTTACTTGCTGTGGTGAATCATGAACATTAATTTGTAAATCCGAAAAAGCGCCCCGGGGGCGCTTTTTCGGAGTGATTTTCCTAAAAAGCGCCCCCGGGGCGGTCATTTGGGGGGGCGGTTTTTCGGAAAAACCCGGTACGCAATTGCAAACGCAAGAGTTGCGAATTGCGAATTGCGTTCGCAATTCGCAATTGTTTTATGAAATACGCCCCAGACCCCAAATACCCAAAAAACAAAATTCAGCTTCCAACCACTCAGACCATCTCACTACCATTCTTGTATACTCAGCAAACGATCACTTTGAGGCTGTTCTCACTCCATGACTTTCATACACTGTACTAACGTGTTACTAACACTCATTTTTATTTCCCCCCTTCATTTTACGCGTAATAAATAAGATTTCCTTGAGCGCAGAGTATTACACGGAGGGCAGAGGATCCCATAGCTTTGACCCAAATAATACTCTGCCCGGCAGAGTATTACACGGGCAGAGTATTATATACGACACCGGTGCTATAGTAAGCAAAAGGTCGCGGGTTCGTTTCCCATGATGTTCGAACTTCCTTTAGAAGATTCACAGGGGACGTGGGAATCGAACTGTCGACCTTTTGTTACCATTGCACTGGATCTACCGCTTGAGCTCGCATGCTCCAGATGGAATACTCGAGTGTACTTGCTCTTATGCGTGGATTTTTATCGAAAAAGGCGTAAAAAACAAAATTGGGATTACCTAAGATGTGGGTCAGTACACCCGCTCATAGCTAAACTTTGAGTTGACTCTCACTTTGAGCAACTTCACTGTAAAGACGTTCAAATCTAAGCATAGTCACTACTTTTCGTGATTTAGTACGCTTTAATTGTTCTAAAGACGTGCTTTTGTTTGATTAGCAGTCTGTTCTAATTATTAGTTCAGTGTTTGACATGTTTTTAACATAAAATATTGCACAAAATGGCCGACCCCGGATATAAGAGACTTTTTTCAATTTCCCAAGCATTCTCTTATATCCGGGTTTTACTGTATTAATTTCCTATTTTTGTTATATTCTAAATTTTGACTGTCGGTCGTTATCTATACTCTTCTTTTGGCTCCTGTTCGTTTTCTGTCCGCCTCCTATAGGGTAAAACCGTCTAAGTCCGGACGGCGTGTAAGTCCGGCCGAAAGGGTTTCTTGAGTCTACCTCGAAAAACTTGTTCTAAGATGCGCGAGATTGTTGCAAATTAGCCGAGCGCGGTAGCGCTCGGCCTCGTTCTTATTTACTTTTGTACGCGCGCGGATTTTCGTAATCGGTTTTCAAGTGATATCTTGCGAACCGCTGGACAGAATTTGACGATCTATAGCTCAAAAGATCGGTCACAGTGGTGCACATCTATCTACAAAAGGAATAGGAAGGAAATTTGATCGTTTCCTTGTTATCTTCAAATTCTCTTGGTCTGGCTGGCTGGCTGGCTGGCCGGCCGGCTGCGCACGTTGAGTTGGCGCACTTACAATATCGCAAATAACCTGCTTCAAAAATTGAACTGTCTCTTTGAACCTTCTTCCGTCGCTCGACTGTTACTAAGCAACTGCCACTTCGATCAGTGGGCGGAGCTTCAGTCGATCGGCGGTCAATCAATTTTTCGTAAGCAAAAGAGGCGATGACATAATGTACGGACACTGACGTAATGAGTGAGCGAGTGAAATTGTTGGCATTCTGTCAAAACCGTTCACATCGATTGTTGCGAAATATTAAGCATCGCTTAACCTGTTTCGGGCGAGCGCGCATTTTCGTGTCCGTGTGCGCCCGCAATAGCGGTCACCCTTCAACGACTAAGCGCTATCTCTTCTTTTTCATGGACGGAATGGTCATTTCGCGAAGTCTATTCTGCAATATTTATGGGCACGAATGCAGCTTGTGTATCGATGATAATGTTCCGTAAATCAGCCGAGCGCGAAGCGCTCGGCCTCGTTCCTATTCCAGATATTAATTTTAATTATGTATTCAAATGAAATAAATTCTTATAGTAGGAATTAGGTTTAATGGGAATTCTGTATTACTAATAATATGTAAAGGTACCTTCGGTCCCTTAGAAAGGGAATGATATTAGTCTGAAAAAGCTAAAGGTTCCCTTTAGAAATACTTGCTCGTTCTTATTTACTTTCCCCAACTGTTTCCTAGAAAGGTAATGAAATAGGAGTGGCTAATACTGGTCTAACTTGCTCATAGTGTTGATGTCAATAGGTTGCAGTTGCGGCGCTTCGCGCCACAACTGCAACCTACTGATATCAACACTTGAGTAATACGCAAGAAGCAAAAATGAAAACAATACAGAAAATAATCGAACCAAAAGGCTACAATAATCTAGAAAAAGAACGAGATGTCATTTGGACAATTTCAGCCTTTAAAGTGACATCTCGTTCTTTTTCTAGATTATTGTAGCCTTTTGGTTCGATTATTTTCTGTATTGTTTTCATTTTTGCTCCTTGCGTATTACTCAAGTGTTGATATCAGTAGGTTGCAGTTGTGGCGCGAAGCGCCGCAACTGCAACCTATTGACAGCAACACTATGAGCAAGTCAGACCAGTATTAGCCACTCCTATTTCATTACCTTTCTAGGAAATAGTTGGGGAAAGTAAAGAAGAACGAGCAAGTATTTCTAAAGGGAACCTTTAGCTTTTTCAGACTAATTTTACACTAATTTTTTAAATTCTGGTCAGTTTCAGATTTCTCGCAACATTTCCAATTGAACGGTATACAAAAACAAGAATTTTGATTTTGTTACTATAGTTGTCTGATCACGTTTAAATTTCCCGCCTTATCGAGCCACAAAAAATATTTTAAAAAGCTGTGGTGCGTTTTTCCGAAATACCAACCTAAATTGCCTCAGAATGTAAAGATTCATCTAAATTTGAGAGTTCTTGCCAATTGTGCTAAGAGAAACGCCGTGTTTGGAAAAAAATCTGTCTTGAACGCAAAATTTTAGCTCCGAAAAGCTTCATAGATTGCAAAAACTCTATCCTTACCCCGAAACACGTCTTTAGATTGTATAACAGATTTCCTTATGGGTCCGAGACGGTCGACCATACCCCCCCCCCCCAGCCCAAAGTCTGATTCATTACTGTAATGTTCGGATGATTTTGTTGCGAAAGAGCGGTTGAATTATGAGGACATAGTGTAGTAGTGACGACCTCCTTGCTAAAAAATATTTTCCTTTTTAGTAAGTAAATACAGTACTTTTAGGTGAAGGGATATCTTCAAAAGTTTGCCTTTGTTCTTAAATTATGCTCTCTTCTGACGATGGAGACTACAACAGGCGGAACAGGTGAAGGAGACGTGGATGCTGAACAAGAGGAAGGCCGGGATAACACGGAAGTAGAACATTTAAATGTTTCTGGAGAACTAGAAGAAAAATGGATAGAACTGGTGAAACAATGGAAGAAGAGCGTTAACTCGTGCATGCCAGCCGCGGGCTGCTCATTCTGTTGTTGCAGTGGGAGTGCATGGATAGGAATTACAGGTCTCCTTATTATGTTCGGTGGAGCCATTTATGTTACTATCAATGCCGTCCGAACCGAGTCCGTTCTATGGGACTGGGGTGCGCTGATCGTTGACACGTTGTTTATAGTGGCAAGTTTCGTTATCGCGCTGCTCTTTGTTTTCTTGCGCGTTAACAGCAGAACGATCGCAGCATTTGTTGGAAGCTTTCCGCTCATTTTAGTCTGCACAGTTCCGATTGTAGCGGTATTTTTATTCATACAAGTCGCCCTTATGTTCTGGTTCAACATTTTCGAGGAGTTTACAGTATGGGAGGTGCTTATTAGAATGGCTCTGATGATTTTTGTCAATGTTTTCGCCGGCTTCGGCATTATCAATATCTTAGTCTACTTTGCTTCGTACACTATAATATTTTTATACTGCTTTCTCCGCGTTGTCAGCGGTAAGTGCAATTGCAGCTGCGATTGTTGCGGTACTAAATGGTACAACTTCTCCAGAAACATGTCTAACATTGGTGAAACAATATCCGCCATAAGACGGATGCCGTAAAATTTAGTAATCTTTGTCGATTGATCAGTTGCCTTACAATGGGTCGGCCTGATTCCGGCCAGCAACTGATTTCAATCATTTTTTAGCGATAAATTGAGGTTTTTTCAAAGTTTTAGTAGTTAACCGAAAATTTTCCCCAGCAAACAATACCCTGGCTAAAGAAGCACAATTTTTCAAATATTCATAACAAAGTGACCGATAATCGCAATTTGCTGTGCATCGACATAGAAGCAACTTCGCGGCAAAGCGCGAGGCTGGTAATCTTTATTTCGGCCACATTTCTTTTGGCAGCTTTTCGGTAATTTATGTGTTCATATGATGGAATCGCCCATTTTACAAAATGATAGCAGGCTTCAGAAATTTATCATATTTTAATTAAAACGATTTGCGAAAATTTACGATCAATAAATCTTTATCAAAACTGCTGCACAATTATGAGTATGCTGAAAACACCCGCCATAGTTCGTTACTACGAATATTATTTTAGAAATTATACAAACAAAAGATCATCGTTCAAGCTTACGTGCGACATACTGTTAGATTAAATATGTTTCATTTCATTTCAGCGACGTGACTAGTCATTCATTTCAAGATGGCTGAAATCAGGACTATCAGTCTCGCGCTTTGCCGCGCGTTTGCTTCTCTTTTGAAGCAGGACAAATCGAGATTATCGGTCAAATTGTTATTAATTTTGAAAAATTTACTTCGGTACTCGGGGAGTTGTTTTCTTCTCTGAATTATCGTTTTTCTACTAAACTTATAAAAACTTAATTCTTCACTTAAAGAACCCAAAATCAATACCATTAATGGTATTTTAGAAAACAAAGCAATATTTTAGTGCTAGGTCAATTTACACTACTTTTATTTCCTATGGGATCTAAATATTATTTTCAGATTTCATTCAGTATATATTCTGTTATATCTGAGTTGGTTCTGCTTTATTTTTTGACCATACAATAATAGTTTAAGTCATCGACGGTGGGAATCCACTCATTAATGATTACACGGTGTGCCAATAGGGTTAGATGTTGTTACCCCTAGTTTATGCTATATTTAAGATGCTAACCCTTATGTTTATGTACTGAACAATTATTATCTTGCTTATTTACCCCTGTACGCTCGAATAAACGCTGATTAATAACCGACTCACGATACGGTCCGAACCCCTACGACACCGCAATACAGGGTGGTGGGCCAGAAGTAACTACGCATCCACTGTAAATTTTTACTGCGAATTTAATGAAATTTTACAAAGATGCACCCGGGTATGCGATGTATATTTGAGCACAGTTCCGGCTTCATTCTCAGCATTGCACGAGTTAGGCACGTTTATTACGATTTGCCGGTTTGGCGGTAATTAGAGATTGGGTGAGAAGTAACAGGTAACATTTCATGACAAATAACTTTGGTAGTACGTGACCAAATTCACCGTGGATTTCTGCGCCTGACAGAGCTATTTGCAACTTAAATTTTCTTTTTAAATCTTTCAAATCACTCTTCTCTGTGCGCGCGCGGCGAGCGGTCGGGTCTCTCTCCCGCTCCGCTCTTTACGCACGCGCGCATTTCTCCGCGCGCTGTGTTTTTTTACGCGCGCACCTCTCGCGCGCGCCCACGCCCACGCCAGAAAGAGAGTCCCGGTCATCGCCGTCGTCGCGGACGCCAAGGGAATTACATCCTGGACCGGTAGCGACCCATGAACCCAACTGTCAACCAACTTCGCCTCATCACCTACAACGTCCGCTCCATCCAACGCCCAGAACGACTCACCGACTTCGAGAATGCGGTCAACAACGACGCGGTCAAGTTCGACGTCCTCGGGCTTTCCGAAACCTGGCGGCGCGGACGCGAAACTACTCGCTTCTCCTCCGGCTACGTCTTGCACTCCAGCGGCGCGGACCCCACTACACGACCGATCGGCACCGGCGTCGGCTTCTACGTCAGCGCCTCCGTGGACAGGCAGATCGAGGGCATCCGATTCATCTCCGACCGGATCATCCAGCTCGTCCTTAACGTCCGCGGCCGACGAAAGCTCCGCATCACCCAGGTCTACGCCCCGCACTCCGGCCACGATGACGACGAGTACGACGCGTTCCTCGAGCAGCTCACGTCCGCGCTCAACGGCCGCTCCTTCACCCACGACTACGTCATCGGCGACTTCAACGCGATTGTCGGACCGGCTCAACGCGGAGACCGATGCTGTGGTAAACACGGCCTCGGCGACCGCAACGACCGCGGGGAGCAGCTCGTCAACTTTTGCGAAGCAGCGGGTCTCTTTATCGCGAACGGTCTGTTTAAAAAACGACCTAAGCGAAGGTGGACCTGGCTCTCGCCCGACGCCCAGACGGCCAACGAGATCGACTACGTGCTCACCCGCCACCGCGCGCCAATCGCCGACGTCAGCGTGCTCTCCCGCTCCATCTTCAGCAGCGATCACCGTCCACTTCGCGCCAACATCCGCCTGCCCCATGCTCGTCGCTTCGCGCCGGCCAAGCCGCGCCCACTCCCGCCGACGTTCGACCGGCTCCACCTCCAAACCGCCATGGCCGTCTTCGCCCACCAGCTCCCGGACGACGCCCCGCTCTCCGCGTTCATCCAAGCAATGTACGCCGCGCAGCAGGAAGCCGCCCGACGCCCTGAACCGGTCCCGCGCATCTCTGACCGAACGCGCCATCTCCTTGCTCGACGCAGCCGTCTACAGCCGCAGCCCGGAGCGCCGCCCGCCACCCGACTACAGTACACCATCGCCTGCAAAGCCGCGCGCTGGTCTCTCATA
>NIUQ01005368.1:0-10956 GCA_002796945.1 Plectus sambesii
CACGAGCAACAGCAAGACACCCGCCACCAGGGGGATGGCTGGACTCAGCTCCGTCCACAAGTAATAAGCACTGAAACGATAGAAACTGCCTATTTTCAATTAAAATTGTAAATTTCCCATTTAATTTCGAGACTTTGCCATTACACCTCGCAAACTACCAATGAAACTTAATGTAATTGTAATGAATTATGATGAAAGGCTATGTAGGAAACATTTTGAACGCCAATAGTGTACTATTTACGTACTCAAACCCGAAGAAAAGCGCCATAGTGCCAACGACGAGGGCGAGAGTGAAGTAGAAGACACCGGACTGGTGGGACATCATAATGCGTCCGTTACAGAGAAATTTGTTCCGACCGGGAAGGGCTGTCCACTTTCTGCGCGGCGTCCGACCGCCGCCCGTGGACGTCTCCATCTTGTGCTCTTTGTCCGGAAACACTACGCACTCGCCGCCGCAATCGGTCTGGCTCTGCAAGTTTTAATGAAACTTTTGCTTCAAACAATTATCGTCGTAAATTAGTAATCAATAACAAGAAAATGGAGTGCTGGTCCCGCAGTGATAAAGGATAATAGTGCGAACGCCGCAGCGAATGTGCTCAATTTAGTTAAAGATAATAAGCAGTTTCTGATATTCCTTGCGGCACACTCTTTCGCATTAAGAAATTTTGACCATAGGATCAATAAACATAGTTAAAAACGGTACGTGGACGATACGCCCCATCCGGACGGATTACCTTAGAACACGCCACACCCGCATGTACAGCATACCGTAGTAAATCAACGAATGAGCGCGTGGCGTATCCGGATGAGGCGTATCGTCCTCTTACGAAAAGAACATACCTCAGCAGTGTTTGTATTTTCAGAGACGGTGAGGGCAGAAGTATGGGAGCGACTGCAGAAGGCGGCAGCGGGAACGAGATTGGAGGCTGATTCACTCGCCGGCGAAGGGGCGAGCGAATCAGTCTGGTTAGAGGAGGCGGCCGACGCGGCCAGCAAGGGCATCAGCACCGAAGGCGACGATGCTCGCCCTCCCTCGCTCATTCGTCGCCACGTCCGACCTCCAGCTAAACAACAATTAGCTCAGTTTATATTACAGTCTGCGATACGGTTCGACACGCCAAACGAAATCTACAACCATATATCTGCACTGCCTCTTTTGCTATTGATGACTGCCTTTTTTGCTACTTTGGCCTGCGACTTTGACTTCGCTTGCAGAATTCATGAAATTAAGCGGGAGGTTGAGTCAAAGACTGCGTCCAACATTAAGCTTGAGCTCAAAATTAAGGCTGAGCATGAGTCTGAGCCTAACCTTAAGCATAGCATCAGAACAGGAAAGAAGCCTGCACCGCTAAGGGACAATCAAAGAGCAATACTTTTCGCATATTTTTCAAGTTAACCTGATTTACTCTTTGCTTGCTGCGCGCTATGCAATAACCGCATTTTTCAGCATTATCTGTCTGCGATATATGGACTATGATAGAAGATAACTGGCGCACTCTTCTTAATCGCTCTAGCATTACAGCCATATTCAAATTTCTTACTGATGACTTTCTCGCACGGACGTTTCTGAATGGTCGTGGATACATTGAAAATCGTTTATAGCGGTTAAGGCGGAGCGATGGCTTTTGACCGCTATACGCGAACTATTATTCTAAAAGAAACCTATAAAAATGATTTCTACTGCATTTTTCATTGAGGGAACAGCATTGGACACAACTTCTTATATGTTAAAATATGGATATGCTAGATCAGTCGTTTTTCCACATTGTTTGTTAGATTTCTTTCGATTTTAAACGACGAAAGAACGGATTGCATAATTTTCCGGCATGTCTCGTCACTTTTTTCTTGATAGAACTACAATGAGAGCTTGAAGTTTTATGAAAAATATCAAATTTTGAGATCAAATCTTTAATTAATGAAGTTCAATTTAAAGTTACATATTGCAAAATACAGATCTAATGTTTACAAGGTACGATCTCGAAATTTTTTACTGTACTCACCCCATTTCTGTTTGAAAATATCACATTTTCTGCAGTACTGTTTCAACCTTTATCCTTACATAAACACTCAAAGCTATAGTATCTTTTCTGTTCCATTCGTGCACACAAAAACAGTTACCTGTTCAGTTAAGAATGAAGCTGACAATTTTCCTAAAGCAAGGCTAACGCTTCCACTCCAAACAACTGATACTTTTGTTACTTTCACGCAAAGCTGTCGTCTCTTTGTCAATGAGTCTTCAATATGGAAGAGAGAGTCGACAAACAAATGGTAAATTGGTGAGTTATATGATGAAGTGACATTCAATAGCCTTCCTGGAAATAGTTGCAATGAACTATGTGGGAAAGCTTTGAAAATTAGCTCGAAATGAAACGGCAGAAAATAGTCGCACAAAGCAGCTGTCTAGCACTGGAAATGGAAAATTTAGGGGGAGATAGGCTCGTTTCCGACGAATTTTTTCGAAGAATATCGTTCCAGAATGGATATTTACTCAAGATTCTGAATCCAACTGAGCAGGTGTGCGTTTTGAAGTTGGATAATTAACGTTTACATTTTACTATAAAGCGCCAGATAATGGGCAGTAGAAGTTCTGTACAAAATTGCATTCAATCAAAATACGCCGGCGCCAAAATGGTCCAAATAATGCCTGCCACCCTAGAGAGCGACAAGAAGAGTAGAACTCGTCATCTTTTTACGACTTTCAAAATAGATGTCCGCTTTAATGTGTCACGTCGCTACTTACAACACGCTAGCGTGGGTGATATCTCAATTGTTGACTTGTTGACGTCATCTGAGTATCAAATTATTGCACGCTATTTTGACACATCTGAGAAACACTAGTGACTCAGACAGGCATTAAACGGTATACGAACATGAGTGCTCTACGCGCCAAATTTGATTGACAAACAAGTTTTTAACGGTTGCTCCACGAATTCATTAGAGTTATCGTGAACGTAATAAAGTTACGTGATATCCTATTAACTATAATAACGCATGAAGTCATTTTTATCAAGACTTGCCTCTAGTCTAATAGGGCCTCTAAAGCTGAGTAGATTTTGTAAAACAACACTCTTTTGATGAATACAGTCATTGTGCAACGGGAGTAGAGGAGAAAAAGATATTCGATATCAGTATTATAGAATAAACGATGAGGGCTGAAAAAAGCCGTGTGGGAACACGAGCGAGAGCGAGCGGTAGGAGCTATCTCTTTGCGCAAGCTCGAATACACTGAGAAACCCTGCTGATCGTGCCAGAATGTGTTTTGCTAAAGCTGCAGTTTTTCTGTGTCAAAACAACTCGGCTGACATAATTAATGTTGGCTAGAGTATTTTTCAGCCATTAGTGAGGTTCTGTTTGCGCGAATGTTATGCAACAGAACTGTTTATGAAATTTCATACGCCGACTTCGTGGCGCCGTTACGGATTTCGTGTCTAAACAGATACCAACCGGTGGTCTGTGTTACGAGACAGGATCAAACGTGTTAGTTCGCTGCTATGGTTAGGTCACACAAGGAAATTCAATAGTGTCTTCCAAAAATGTGTGTGTCCCCCAATAGTGTTGTTCTTAGGCCCAAATAATTCGTATTGTAGGTCCAATACCGAAAGCATAGTCTGCTTACTGAGTTTTTTTCATGGCATCGCAGGAAAATGTCTTCGTTTTATAGTGTGTGTTAAGGCTCAATATCTTTAGTTGGAGGCAAATCTTTGTGCAACTTGAAAGCTTAAATGAACAATTCTTTTGAGCTGCCCTGCACCACAAGCCATAAATTCTCTTGCATTTGTGTTTTTCTTGGTGTCGTAGCATGGTGCAGAGTATAGGAAAAGACATAATGTGTCTTATATCCGTCTTTATCGATATTAAGATATTACATGATAATTGCATTCATTTATAGCCGCAGTTTGTCTGCACAATGGTGTCAAGCAGTCAGAATGACGTTGTGTACCGACGATACGTGTCGCAAATTCGACTGCTGTACATTCTGCAGTTCGTCTACCTCTTGGTGTTCATGGTATTCTACGCCTATATGTACATTGGCGTTCAACAGTTGCGGGCGGAAAACGCGGCTCACGACGAGCAATGCTCACTCTCAATCAACAGTGATGAACTGTGGGTGGAAGTGCCAAAGAACGGCCAAAACTCCCACGCTTCGTCGACCTCTTCGAACGATTTCCTATCACAGCACGAATTCTGGATTCGCAAAGATCCAGAAGGCGTAAAGGTTCAGGCGAAGGAGAAGTCTGGCAAGAAAAAACGGAAAAAGCGAATGGCGCCGCGGGCGGATTTGGCTGACAATCGGTTGGAAGAGTGGACTGTGGTGCTCGGTGAAGACACCATTATTCCGGTATTCTTCAAAGTCTTAAAGTGTAGTAGGATTCTTGCAGCATAATTATCCTATATTTACTGAAAGTGCAGTACTCCCACTTTCAACAGCTTCTAGGTACAGCAGTTTTTGAGCAACTTGCTCCGCATTCAAGTAAAATAGGCTTCCGCCAAATTTAATTTTTGCATCTTGATTTCAAAAATTACAAAAAAATTGTGCCAAATGTATCGAATCTTTTTTCGGTGTACAAAAATCTCACGTGATCAAAAGACAATTATTGGCATGTTTCGTAAAATTATTGCACTTTGCAGAATTTGCGGAATTGTAAGCGCGCTGATGGAGTAGAAAACGATAAATAACTGAAAAATATTAGTAAATGACCAATCAGGGCGTTTTCAATACCGCTATTTCGCGATTCTGCAATTTAAATAGTTTTTTTAAATAGCATGGCATTCTGTGTGAGTAAATAACGCTATGGTTATATGTTTGTAGCGTAATGTCTTCGAGAAATCTTGTCATCGCATTCACGAGTTCTGCGCGGAAGAAGGATACAAGCTGAGAGGCTACACAGGTCTTCCTGGAGTTCCAGGCGAAGCGGGCCTCAGAGGCCCACCTGGTAAGAAGGGACCAATGGGCGACGTTGGACCTCAAGGACTCGTTGGCGAAGCTGGCGAGGATGGCAAACCCGGTCGCGATGGTGCGTTCAGCTTATGCTCTTTTCTGGTCAAACCTATCGTACTTAAGCTACTTTATGTAGCGGGATTGCAGCTCTGTCAGCGGTTTTTAGGTAAATAAATGCTAACCAACCTCATTTCCTGCTCTCTAACAAAACTGCCTGTTGCAATCACCTTTTCCATGCAGAATTACACGTCACATCATCATTAGTAACTGTAACGAAGAATTTACTAAATGCATGATAAGAAACCGGAATTTCTTTCAGGTCGATGCAATTGCACGTTCCCTGAACTGTTCGTACAACGAGTGAGCGTGCCAGGACCGCCGATAATTCAAATAAGAGAAAAGGTTGTGCCAGTTCCGGTGGTAGTGGTGAAAGAGGTGGACGTGACGAGATTGGTGCCGTTCGAGCCAACGCCACCAGGGTTTACACCGCCGCCTGGATGGTCGCCGGGAATGGGCAGGCCTGCCTACAGCCGCCTTATGGCGAAGAGAACGACCACTGTTCCGAGAGTGAGGAAAACAACGACTACTGAAATGGACGACGGCGTCAACGGCGTCGAGGAAATGGACGACTATGGAAATTACATCGACGTCAATGGAACATACGGTGAGTTGGGCGCGCGCTTTTTGTTCTTGCAGGTGAGATAATATTTTTTGCGAAAGATCCTCTTTTTGTCTCTTCGATGACCGCATCTTGCCACACTTATTCTTTTTGAGCACCGGCAGTGGCCGCACGCTGCTTTACCTCTGTTCCTTCCACCGCTTCAGTCGTTATATAACGCATTCAGAACTGGGCGTGCATGGCTGCAAGCCCAGTTTGCGCAGTTTGCACAAAGGCCAATGTTTTCATGCATTTCAGCTAACGTTTCACAAAATAGGGGCTCATTCTCAGATCATTCAAAACTAATCGCACCTTTACAAACTCTAAAAAAAGTGTTACTCGATGTCACTGGCAAAGCTGAAGACGAAAATGAAGTGAGCAACGCATTTGACTATTTTCAGCAAAGTTGACGAGATGCTCGCCCTTAAACTGACGCTATCTGCGTTAGTTTTCTGCCCAACATTACGGGAAAATAAAAGATGTCATTTGCAGGTAACGGAACAAATATGACTGAAGCAACGACGGAACACATAACGACAGAACGTAAGACGATTACATGGCAGCACTGAATATTTATTACAACTATTTAGCACCAACAACAACGCCGCCTTACACCGGCCCACCGACTCTCGGATACAATCGAAAAGGTGCAAATTGGGCAACCAAAGTGTTTGTCACAGCTGCAGACTGAGTGAAATGTCAGGATCGGTCGGGGTTTTTTTATGCAAAGTCACGTTGCTTTTTTCAGAAATTTCGTGAATACGAAAAATGCCCAATTATTTCTATAACGATAGATTGTTTAGCATTTATTCTATAAGGTAACATTCACACTGTCACAGCTACAAAGTTCGAGCAGGATGATGTCATTGATTTTTTTTACTCATTGAGCGATTAACATGAAACCGGCTGCGACGCGAACTTAAAAAATTTGCATCTGTAATTTTAATTGCATAGTGTGATTTATTTTGTAGAATGCCTTCTGGACGCAGTGGGGATACCGGTGCTGCACGCGGAATCCCAATACGGCCCGGTTGGATCCTGGATGCGTGACAGCAATCCGTACGACGAAGAGTTGGCGGAAAAGCGATGGGTCACCGACGATTACGCTTCGCCCGTTCTCTACGAATATTTAGATGAACGTCACTTGATGAATAAAAAGCAGAAAATTAAGTAAGTTTGGTTCAGTTATTCAATAATAACACATCCATATTAATGTCCTCCGTCGTCACTACGGCAATAATCAAACATGGGCACTAAGGTATTGGAGTAAATACTTGAGGTAAGCATCGCGAAACGGGTAGCAGGGTGATGTTATAATCCCAGATTCTAATTAGTGGTTGTTAAAATAAGTTGCTATTCTCACACTCTCAGGAATTCAAATAATCATGTACTCCATTTTCCCATGAGAAGTTTTATTACCCCCATGCATGTCGCCAGTGAGACACCTTTGAAAGAGCCTCACATCTTAGTCCATAGCTCCAAACGGCTTGGAAATTTGAGTAAATTTTTCTTAATATCTAATGAATATCAGTACCATTCAACTAATAATTTGGCCTATCATCAATATTAAAAGTATTCGCCAGTCGTTAGCAGTACTATAACTTTCCAGATATTATGTCGATTACTTGGCGTCGGGAACAGGAAATATCATCCACAATGGATCATATTTTTACCACCGTCACGGTTCACATTTCCTCGTGCGCTACGATTTAAATTCAACGCAGCAACAACAGCACTACCTGGGCGCAATATCTCATTTGGATTGCGCTCGGAAACCCGATCACACATTCGAAGTGCGTTTAATTTTCTACACCTTAAATAAGCATTTTTCTGGTTACATAAGGCGCACTTAAGGAATATGCTTTTAAAAGCATTGTGTTAAGTATGATTTAAGCATGCTCTATGAAACCGGTTAATGATGTGGCTCATTCCAGATTTGCAACGATACGGAACGAGACGCGTGGCTCTATGGAAAGCCTCACAATTATGTTGACTATGCTGCCGACGAAAATGGACTTTGGGTTGTATACACTTATCGAGAAAATCCTTCCTTGGTTGTCAGCAAAATTGAAACGGTAAACCTTCTTGATCTTAAAAAGCGTCTTTCAAGATTTTTAAATCAAAATTTATTAATTAATGAATTCATAATCAAATTCGTATCATGTATGTAAAGTGAACTAAGAATTAAAACTGATATTTATTCAACTTGAAGTAGATTTAAAACTGATTTTTGCATCATGCTTTTTACCATATGGACGCTTAGTAATGTTAAAAATACTTGATAACTGGGCACGTCTATACGAGTTACATGGGACCAAGTTGGTGTCCAAAAGCGAACGATATATTTCGTGACGTCTCACTGCTTATGGTGGAAAACGCACAACTACGATAAATGCTCTTCCTTTCACAAAAACTATTCTTTATTTCGAATAGCGAACGTTCCGAATGCCACGTTCAAACTAGCAGCCCGTAACTTGAATATCCTTTTCGGACCGGTAGCATGATCGTACCCTAAAGTAATTTTTAGCAGTACTTAACACAGTGCTTCATTATGGACCGAAGTAACTTGTGAACAGTGTAGGAAACGATCAAGTTTCCGGTTCATTTGCGTTTTTTTCAATGATTAATATAGTGAAAAATCTATTAAAAAATGGTTAAGCAGACTAAAAGAGTATCTATGAGTACCGGAAAAGGGAAGAGGAGTGAGCAGTATTTTTATGTACAAGCCCCTTTCAGGACTTCTTCATAACGCGGACTTGGGTGATAGAAGAGGCGAACGGCACGCAGTTCGCCGACACATTCATCATGTGCGGCATCTTGTACGGGCTCGAGAGTGGCACTGAACGCGACACGCGCATCTCCTTTGCCTACGACCTCTACAACAACCGCTCCATTCCTCTCAGCGTCCCCTGGTATAACCCCTACCGCGCCAATACGATGCTCGATTACAATCCTGTCGACGGAAGACTTTACTTCTACGATGACCGCCGCCTCCTTAGCGTCAATGTTCGCACGGTCGATCATCCGACCGAGCCACCCACTGCTGCGTATAACGAAACCATGTTCACCTTTGAGTATGAATATGAAGACAAGTAATTCGTGTGATACTCGCAATTTTTTATCAGTAAAATAGTAGCGATGACTGAAGTAGACTTTATGCTACTAATGTTTGTAGGTGCCCGGACTGTACACCCCCACCAACCGTAACCCTTCCCTTGTCGAACGCTAGTGCAGTAAATAATTTTTACATCCGCTCAGTCGAAAGCTGTGCGTTAATGACAACGCAAAAAGTGGGATGTAAATATGATTTACTGCACTCAGCACTAATCAGGAAATTATTTTGTTTTGGTGAGGTGTAAGTTCCGGCCACGAAGTTGGTACCTCATTCTTATATTTATCACAATCAAGAATTGATAATGATTTTTGGAAAAAACGACGTTTTCACCGCCGAAACTGACGCCTTGTTATATTTATCTTGATTACCTATGCGATTTGTGCTATATCACTAAACTGATCGAAAAATGTTGGGTATGACACAATAGGGCGCCGACGCGATGGTGGTTATTGTAGCATTACTAAATACAGCGTAACAGATGGAACACTGATTACAGTATATCAATATTGTACAACATTTTATTTAATTACACTAGACGCGCGTGATTCGAAATGGTATAAGAACGACCGTTGGTGACCGTGTTCTTAACAATATCCTCAATGTGTTGTATACTCATTCATCCAGGCGCTGCAGTCACGCTACTTATGACAAGTTCTTGTAATATTGAACAATGCAATTAATGTGATTTGATAATGTGACCAAACAATGGTTATTTGTGTATTTTCGGCTTTTTAACACTGTAATGGATCGTCATTTAAAATGCACTTACAGTTCAGCACTTCGTGCTAGATGAAATAAGACGTGCATGGGTGCAGCACCTCGAAATCCAGCCAAAAGCTGCATTTATGCGGTTCATGTACTTATTGGAATTCGCGCGGCGGGCAAAGTAAACGAGGTTTCACATATTTTTCTCGCGGCATACTTGCATGGGTAAGTATGTCGATTACAAGGAAATTTTATTATCGCCTTGGGTGGCCGTGAAAGCTCAGTGCGCGCAGTTAGTGAGAATATGTTATACAATACAAAACTTTTACGCGGCAAATAATATTATTCAAATAGTGTACATTAAAGCTTAGTGCATAACGGCGAAACACATGTATTGAGCCGTTGCGGCGCGCTTTCTGTTAATGCACGCTAAATAATGACCATTGCGCCAATTTTCGTCAGAAATGTAATGCATTTCGTTCCAAAGGGAACGCCCAAAGTGCCTTATTTCGCTCAGGCATTTCCTTGCAGAAAAAATGAATGTTTTGCGATGAGATTTTGCTCGCCTACAAAAGCAGCTAGCCCGTTCAATGCCTTAACAATGTCATCAAGAGGGCGGTTTGAATGATTAGTGCGCAAATTATGTGAGACAGCAGATATAAATAACAGCGCTTTTAAAGTATCGGTTATTCGCACAACTCGTGACAATCTGTGAGCATCGGCAGTCTACTCGGTTTGAAATGGCTTCCTTGGTCTTGTTCATGACCCTCTGTGTGAGCGTCGCGATGGCGTGCTCTTCGGCGGCCAGCAGGAAGCGTCGATCGCCAAATGAGGGACCCACCACGGCTCTTCTAATTACCGATATACCAGCCCATCCGGCGCTGATAGAAGAGCATAAAAATCTGACACTCGGGTGGGAGAAACAGCTCAAGAAGCATGTAAGTTGGTTATTTTAGTAATTCTGCGTTCAATATGGGCACTAATTGTCTACGTGATTGACAAGAGTTCCTCGGCGTATTCTCTTATACTCTATCTCAAAGATGAACTTTTATTATTAAGTACTAGCAATCCGGAGTTTTCTTCATAAATACTCACAATTGCAACTATTGTGATGGTAATAACGATATGTGCGGTGATTGGTCAGGGATATGCATGGAGGAGTTTGGTACGCGAACGTTAAAATTGGGCAATTATCTCATTTCTCTAAATTGGGATAAAAACAGCTGAGATTGAATAGTTCTCTGAAGTAACCCCTGGTGAATTTTATACACCAATGCTTTTTGCCTAAAAGCATGGTATCCCATATTATTAACAACGCGGCTGCTCCCATTTACATATACTCAGGAACACTCATTTAACTCATCCTACCTTACAAAGTGTTAACTTAAATTTCAGATATTTGAGCAAGCTGATGAATGGAATATTCCCGAAGTCTATCGCGCGGTAAAAGTTGCAGCAGTGTAAGTATTACTTGTAATATCAGCGAAACACTTTGTCCTCATTAAAAGTGTTCTGTCAAATACCTAATATCAGAGCAGG
>NIUQ01005369.1:0-10960 GCA_002796945.1 Plectus sambesii
CACAGCATTTAACCCTCTATAAGGTGGTGTAGGCGTTAGAAAAAACTGGTACTCACGCGAAACAAGTAGGTTGACCCCCCCGGCGGATTCTCTCATATATCTAAAGACTCATTTCAAATTTTCACCTTTAGTACGAGAAAGAGCATTTTAACGATAAGGTGTTTGACCCACGTCTGATCGCAACTATTTTTTGTGGATTCCTTCTCATGCTGCGAGCAAATCTCACTTTAGACATTCGATTTTTTTGATGTTCCTGCTTGGGATTTCCACCCTGACATTGCCTACATAGCAGATTCCGAGGAAATTGTGTCTGGAAAATATGCCAGACATCCTTTTTTGGCTAAAACATCGAAAAAATTTTCCTTGCAAAAATGTTTGAGTGGTTTTCGTTCTATGAGATGGTGTGGAGTTCTGCTGGGAAATTCGTTCATTGTCGTCTGAGTACTCTTGATTCCAAGTAGAAACACCACAAAGAAACCGAATCACTGAAGCGCAGTTTGCTCGCAGCATGGGAAGAAATTCACGGAAACAGTTGCGATCAAACATGGGTCAACATCTCATCGTTTATAAGCTCTTATTCATTCTGAAGATGAAATTTAGAAGTCTTTCGATGTAAGCTTTAAACACTCTAAATAATCATGCTTCAGCTTTGTTTTCTTTCAAATTCAGCGAATAAAAGAAATAGTGTTATTTAACCTCTGTTACAAAACTTTTCACGCACTCTATATTATTGTCATAACCTGAAAGAGTAATAAAAATACTATAACATTTTATTTATGCAAAATATTAGCAAAGTACTTTTCGCTTTAACTAATTAACTTTGAAAAAATCGCACGACCTTTTGTGTTAACTAGCAGTAAAATGTGTACAAATTGTAGAAAATAAATTTTCGCATGGGCAACACGTGCATTATGCGACTAAAAAGTCTAAAAAATTTGCCTCTAGCCTGGGCCGGACCGTGGATCGTGGACCGCGGTACTTGGTAATGGCCTGGACCGGACCGATCTCAAAAATTCTGAATCAACGAATCTATAGTCTGAACTGCATGCGCCAGCCTGCATTATCACCTTTTAATTGTCCATCTGTGTGTCGTGAATTGAATTGACTTCAGTTGAATAACTTTTTCTATGCAAACATATTACAAGACAGCTTGTGATACATGTTAAGAAAACAGATCAAGTGGAGGCAAGGGACTTAGGAAAAATTTCAACCAAACCTACCAAAATACTTAAATTGCGCATGCGCTGCCTTTTGACTAAGTTTGAAAATCAATCAGCACAATTGACTTAGTGTACATTTTGCATGGGTCAACTTTGAGCTCAAATAGAACATTGTTCCGGCCTATTAATCTTAAATTCTATCGCATTGTTGGATAGTCCAGCATCAGGGAAATAATCCTGGGGTAGCTTTGGTTAAAGGCATCCCACCATGTTTTGCCGAAAAATTCAAAATATAGGGTGTTCAAAGTATTTCTCCAGGATTACAAATGAATGGTGTTCAGCGCAGGATGGCCAAATTTTTTTGAGCGAGAGCTCATTCGAAAGCCCTACTTCTGGAGTTTTTCTGGCGCCTTTTCAAAAATTTTCTTAGGGGTATTCTAAGTGAATGTCTCCTTCGAAAAAAAAGTTTCTGAAAACTGCTTTTTTGGGCCTCGCATGCAGAGGAATGCAAGTTTTTGACACACTGAGAGACAAAACAAAAAAGTTGCCACTAGGGAACCACCTGGGATACCCATTTTTTTGAAAAAAATTTGACAATTTTCAAAAATTTTCAAAAAATTTCCAACTGCTCAACCATAATGGAACTTAAATTTCTCATCCAGAGAACAAAAAGAATTTTTCGAAAAAACGGGTACCCCTAGGCTGTCCCCCAGTGATAACCTTTTTTTTGTCTCCCAGTGTGCCAAAAATTTGCATTCCTCTGCATGCGAGGGCCAAAAAAAGCAATTTACGGAAACTTTTTTTCCAAGTGGACGTGCCCTAATAATATCCCTTAGAATTTTTTTTGAAAAGGCGCCAAAAAAATTTCAGAAGTTGGGCTTTCGAATAAGCTCTTGCTCAAAAAATATGGCCATCCTGCGCTGAACACCATTCATTTGTAATCCCGGAGAAATACTTCGAACACCCTGTACTAAAAAGCGAAAAATGCGACCTATTCTTTCTTACCTAACATTCTTATTTCCGCATCAATTTTGAAATTCTGGTCAGTTTCAGATATCTCTCAACATTTCCTTTTGAATGGTAAATGAATGAATGAAACAAGTATTTTGATTCTAATACAGTGCCATATTGGGTGGACTTGGTGTGAGGGATTTCAATGCCTACGTTTATTGGGGTATACAGGGGAGGGGATAACAGTGGCGGCAGATGGAAAGGTAGAGAGATGTAATAATTGCTTGATACAGCGCGAATAGCGTAATCTATACCGGCCGCATTAAAGGGTAGTTGTGTCTACCTCGAACGGCCAGCGCGCGATTATCTAAGCAGTCATCAACCTTTAAAAGGCTGAGTGGCCACTTAATCATACATTAAAGCGAATACAAAACACTGCAGTTATGTGACCAAGTTTAAATTTCTCGCCATATCTCAACATTAAATTTTTTCGAAAAATTCTGATGCATTTCTTGGAAATTCCGACCAGAATTACCTCATGATAGCAAGTTTTATCAAAATTTGAAACCTTTTTGCCAACTGTGCCAAGGGTAGCTTGGTGCTTAGAAAAAGTCTCTCTTAAAAGGTATGAGTTACCTCTAGTATAGGCTATATCCAGTATTGTACCATTAGCTATGCATCTTTTACAAACAGAAAAGAGTTAAAATGAAAGAACAGTCACTGACCTTCTCTGTACACAATACTGTTGCAGGATCTAATAGTGAGCAAGCTTGGCAATCAGCTTCAACTGATTGCAAGATTTTACGGATTTCTCTTGTATCCTCTTCATGTTTCTTTCTCTCAATGTGCGTTTCCTCCAACCGCCATTTGTATTGCAGAGACTTCTGTATTTGTGTGGGAATATCATGTTCAGAGTGAGGAATTGGAAGAAGGAAAATTATTTTCTGCACCCCTATTGCCATAAGACCATTGACAGTGTTTTGTAGGCAACTCTTTAAATTGGCTTGAGCTTGCATTTGAGAATTCATGTCGTCCCTAATAAGAAAAGTTTTAAAACGTGCAAGATAGTACATAGCTATCAGAACCCTTTTCGGCGGCTTTATGCGCAAGTAGTCAAAGTCCTTTGCATTTTGCTCTCTGCATGGTGCTTGTTGATTATTCAAACCAATATCAATACTGCAATTGGGTAATGGACCGCAGCTATTTCGGAAGATGGCATTCACTCGTGCATTTTGCGATCCAGCCTGTAATCATAGTGTTGTAGGGTCACGTTGATAACAGTTACTTGTAATGTAAGACGCGTGCTAACGGGTTATATATGCTTTACTTCTTTCGTACCGCCTTATATAGGATCCGGTAGAGGTGAGTAATGACGCGATAGACAAAACATGTAACAGAGAGAATAGATGAATAATAGGAGAAACGCAAACATTGGAAAGGACAGGATAAATGAATAATAGGAGGAATATCTTTCGAATGGTTAACCCACCACATCTCCCCTTCATTTAAGCTTTCATACCCTAACCTAAAAGGAAAGAGAAAGTCTAAAGAAGTATATCTGCGCAAGCAAGCAGCATTCTATCAAAAGAAAATTCCTAATTATTAAGTTGTCTTCCGCTTGCAGAGATTGTAACATCGCGGCGGAGAGTGACTCGATTGGTCTTCATTTGCTGCCGTTATTTCGTTGTTTTCATTTTCCAGTGCGTCGGTAGGCATTGCGTAGTCAGTTGGAAAAATAGCCTTGGTTGCTTTACGCAGTCGGCTTTTGTGCACAATCTGACGCTGGGGCAGTCCTCATTCTGTTGTTTCGATAGTCACATTTGGCGAATTGATCTTGATACATTGAAAAGGCCCAGTGTACTTTGGAAGCCACTTCTTTTGAAGCTTAGATGGAAACTGCTTGACCTCCAAGTATACATAATCGCCGATCTTGAGTTGAGATTCTGACGCATTTTTGTTATAACTAGCAGACCCGCGGAAAATTTCCACGGGTTGTTCCATAAAATTCAAAAGCGCGGCAATTCACACTCGCGCGCTGTAATTTCACGTCTGTTTTCTATGCCGATCATGTGCGTCACTTCTAATTTCAATTTATCAATCTGCGGCTCTGTCTGGCCCTCTCACGCGCTCGAAAGTCGCACTTTCTTGATTACCCCCCTTAACCATTGAACGGTACGAAATTAGATCGTTTCTGACGTTCACTGGGAGAGAGCGCCAGGATCGGTTAGGGCCGGGCAGATTCCGACGCTTGCCTCGAAGGGACCTTTGATCCATTACTAACAATGGGCGAATTCCAAGGCATGCCATGACGGGGCCCCAGCCCGTACTTAGAATGGATAGATTCCAACGTTCGCCACCAGGTGGCGTCCAGACCAAGTTAGGTCACACAGAAGTTTCCCGCTCTTTCAGTAGTTTTCAGCTCTTGCCTCGAAGGGGCCTCAACCCGTAATAAGAATGGGCAGATTCCGACGCTACTTCGATGGGGCCCCGAACCATACTAAGAACGCGCATATCCCGACGCTTGCCATGATGGGACCTTGGCCCATACTGAGAACGGGCAGTTTCCGACGCTCGCCATGAGGGGCGCTTGCACCGCGTTTGGGCCAATCAGAACGCTGGCACACACACACAGACAGACAGACAGACACACTAGAGTAATTATATATAGAGATTCGTAGCTTGTAACTCCTTATCCTGGTTCAGCCGTTTGGTTGCTTGTTGAAAAACACGAGCCAGATCATAACAAAGTTCTGTAACGAAATCGGGGTAGTCGGGCTTAAACTGACGATGAGGAACTAATAGCCAGTTCTCAATTGGAAGATGTGCCGTTCTTCCATAAGTGAGGCGATACAGACTAAACCCTGTTGCGTGACAGACCGCTGTACAAAAGGCAAAAGCACAATATTTCAGTTGTCTATTCCAGTCCGTCTGTTGTTCACTAACTAAAAAACTGAGCATTTGATTTAACGTACGAATAAATCGTTCTGAAGTTCCATCTGTCACTGGATGATAGGCAGTACTTTTCCTTTTGTCGCACTTGATGAGTTGGCACATTCCATTGATGATAGAGCTGTTCAGGTTTCTTGCGCGATCTGAAATGAGCACAGATGGTGGGCCCAGACGGCAGATTGACTCCATTAGAGCATCGGCTATTGTGTGACTTTCGAATCAGGCAGAGCATGGATCTCACACCATTTTGTGTAACAATCCATAATGACCAGTATCCACAGATTTCCAAGTATTGTAAGAGGATGTGGGCTGCTCAAATCTGTCATCCATATGTTGTTTGGGCGTTCTGCAATTATTGGGCATAGTGGCGGTTTCAGCTTGTGCTGGTAAGCTGTTTTGAATTTCTTGCATTCTTCCCATGATTGCACATACTGCTCTACAGTGGTAGTCATCCCCTTCTAATAAAATCGGGGTAGGAGCTTGCTCAGCGTTTTGTCTTGGGAAAGATGTCCTCCAAATGGCTGATCATGAAGAGCTGATAAAATCAGGGGTTGAAGATGCCTTGGCACCACTGGTACAGGTCGATCATTTCTGTTTGACTGGAACATTAAAATCGACGTTTTCTTATCTACAGAATATTTTGACAGTTGTTCATTGTTCATCTCTGGATTTCCTTTCTGACCTTGACTGGAATTCAGTAGAGAAATGATTTTTTCGAGATAATCATCCTTTTGTTGTTCATCAGCAAAATTTAAAATTCTGTTTACCTGATTTCCATTTACAGGTGGCAGTTCTCCAAGGGGATCCCGGCTATTGTACTCATCTCTTGGTGGGCTTCGATATAACAGATCGAATTGCTTCGGTTCCCCTTTTTCATCATTGTCAACCACCACATCTCGATACAGATGGGATAAGCAGTTGCTAACTGCTTGGAAGTGCCCCCACCTGTATTGTACTTCAGCGTCATAAGAGGCCACTGTGAGCCCCCAGCGCGCCAGTCAGGCATTTGGTGTTTTCTGCATCAGGATTTTCCTTAGGGCAATGTGATCAGTTAGAATAATGATAGGCTGGCCATAAATGTAGCCATGGAATTTATGGAGAGCAAAGCAGATAGCCAATAGTTTGATCTCAGTGACACTGTACCTTTTTTCTGCGCTGGTCAGGACTCGGTTTGCGAATACAATTGGACGCAGTTTCCCAATATGCTCTTGCGCGAGCAGACATCCTAACCCTTCCAGAGACCCATCGGCTTTGATAAAGAAGAGCCAAGAATAGTCAGGAAAAGTGAGGAGTTCTGCTGAAGTAAGCTTTTCTTTTATTTCTTCAAAACTTTTTTCGCATTCTGGCGTCCACGTGAATCTTTCTTGATTTCACAGCTTGTGTAGCGGTCTTGCTATAGCGGTGAATGCGCGTAAAAATTTTCCGTAAAAGTTTACCATACCCAAGAAAGTTTGCAATTCTTTGACATTCTTTGGTGGTGCCATTCTCGTGATGGCGGCCACCTTTTCTTTACCTGGTTTAACTCCTTCTGTTGTTACTATATAACCAACAAATTTTATTTCCTTTCTGCTGAAGAACACTTTTTTGGGTTTTAATTTTAGATTACTCTATTGTAGTCGATCAAAAAGACTTTGGAGTGTTTCCAAATGTAATTTCCATGTTGGGGTTGCCATTAATACGTCATCAACAAACGCATAGAGACCCTTCTGCCACAATAGACCGCTGAGAACCTTGCTAATTACTGCGCAAAACGTTGCTGGTGAATTTCTAAGTCCCTGGGCCATGACTTTCCATCTCCACTGAGCCCCTTGGGAACTGAATGCGGTAAAATTCCTCGATTCTTTTTCTAGCGGAATTTGCCAAAATGAACTTGAAATATCGCAGGTTGAAAAGTATTTTGCCTTTCCCAAGTTTGCCAAAATCATGTTAGCATCAGGCATTTCAGCCACAATTGGAACTGTGACCAAATTTAATATACAAAAATTGTTGACCAACTGGAATGAGTTTGTGTTTTGTAGATCCGTTTTATCTGCTTTTCTCACCAGTAGACAGGGGTTGTTGTGTGGGGACACACAGCGCTCAATAAGGTCGTTTTCTTCCAACTCTTGAACATAGTTGTCAAACACTTTCATTTGCGAGTAGGCCATCTTGTATTGGTGAACAGCAATTGGTTGATTCTTGTTCACCGCCTCTATTTTGTGTTCCATTACTGTAGTTCGGCCCAGGTCGTACTGGTGGATACTGAAAACATCATTATTTTCCCATAACATCTCTTGCAATTCCTTGAGTTGTTTCTGGTTCAGCGTTGTTTCTGAAAAATCGAATTTTTTCAGGAAAACTTCCTTTGTCAGTTTCACTGTTCTTGACAGTTTTTCTTGTTGATTTGTTGTAATCTCTTCCTTGCGTTTGGTGGGTTCATGTAGATGATAGACTGTAGTTCTGACGTTGCTTTCCTTATCTAGCAGTGGATTAATCTTGCCCATTACCTTATCCTTATACACTCTTACAGGAGCCCTTGGGCCGGTTTCACATCGCGTACTTTAACTAAAGTCGGACTTTACGCAATGATGAAGGATAGGCGTAAAGTACGACTTTAGCTAAAGTACGCGATGTGAAACCGGCCCCTTGTGTTGTTGTGTAGCAAAATGGAGAATTTCTGGTTTTCTCAAATTTGAATTGCTGCTTCCAGCACCTTTACTTCATCCATATTATCCTGTGACTTGAATATCCAATCCGTCCCTTCTTTTGCTTCCTTCTGACTAACTTTGAGATTGATCTGCATAACTGATAGAGGTGGAATGGTAACCATGTGAACCATTTGCGCCTTGGGGTAATTCGTCTCTGCCTTTTGGATGGTAGCTGAACTCAAACTTATAGGAATATTGTAAACTTCTGTACCTTTGTCCAGCAGAAGAGTTCTCGTTTTCATATCCAGAACAACCACATCAGCCTTGGACAGGTAGTTCATGCCAATAATTAGTTGTTGCGGCGCGTTTTTCATAATTAATACTTGACATTTTTCAAAAAATTTTCCGATTGATATTTCCAGTTCTAATTTTCCTGTTATTTCAATTGTATGTCCTGTTACCGACATTGGAGGAGATTCTATCATACTACTTGGTTCTGGGCATCTAGGGTCTTGCCTTCGTATTTTTTGAAGTAGTTCTTCACTCACAACTGTAACTGAACTGCCGCTATCCAAAAGTGCCAATGTTCGTAAACCATTTGCTTTTGCCCACACAAAAGGTAGTGAATTTCTTACCAGTTTGTCGTTGCCAAGATGGTACATGTATGGTTTCATCTCTTCATTCGATATACTTGAGTTTTGATCGCGCTGGTTGGTCTGACTGCTGGTAAATTCGGTCAATTGAATATTGTCTGGTTCTTGTAGTCTTTGAAATCCTTGCTTTACTCCTTTGTAGATACTAAGCTGAAGGTTTCTTTCTCGAATTTTGTTCTTGATGCATCCAAAAGTCAGGTAGGATATTCCTCCAAGCATGATTAATGAGAAAAGACCCACAATTACTGTAGTGACGACTTGAATAGGCCCATTTAGAAGAAAACTTTTTACCATTGATGCCAAACCATTGAATGGCATTCCAATTACCGTTTCCAGTGAATGACCAGTCTTTGCTGCAATGGCGAGTGCGGATCTGGCCATTTGAGGGTCGATTTCTGATGATGTTGTGTAATTCTCCAGGGCTGCTATTCTTCGATTCGCTTGCGCTATTTTTGATGTGTAGGAGCGCAGAAGATCTAGAGATGTCGTTAGTCCAGAGTACTGATTGTTCATAACCGCTGGAGCATCAAAAATAAAGTCAGGCCGTACTTTCCCTTCATCAAATAAATGGGTCAGCACTTTTACATGCACTTCCCCTTTTCCACTAAACCATTTTCCGCTATTCTGTTGATAAATAAGCAGTCTCTGATGAGTACAATCCACTTCTTCGCCCTTTTTGACTAAATCTCTGGTCCCTGAATAACAAACCACAATGTCTTGTCCTCCAGCAGTACTGGTAGTTGGTTGTAGCATTTGTTTTCAACTTGGCCTGTCCAGTAGATCTTCTTTGTTCTTACTTGTTCGCAGTGTTGGACAATTAACGCATCTCCAGCAAAGCTTGCGATGATGTCTGTTGCTCCGGTATAACTACAAACACCTGCCGTTGGATCCATCCTAAGTATTTCACGAAATATACGATGCTGATACTTGGCCAATTCACAAATCGCTTGCCACGCATTTTTCATACTCAGACTATCATGAGCTGCAACTTTATCATAGAGAAATTGTAACTTAGCGTTTTCGGGATCTGCATCAATTTCCTGATTCAGTTCACTTAAATTTTTTCCTTGTTTCGTATGTACCCACTTGGCGAATTCTTGACAGGCTTTTCGGGGATCTTCATTTTCCATTCTTCTGTTCCAAATTTCGCATGGTCTTTTTTCGAAATACATGGGATTAATAATTGGTGGTTTATTGCTGAATTCTACGAAAATCTCACCCTGGTCTGCCTTAAACGTATTATCAGGAAGACATATAAATGGGCTAAATCCATCTCGTTGGTGCATTGCAGGAAGTTGTTGTTTATTAAATGACAGCGCTACTTGTTCTTTTTCGATTAAGAGGTGTTTGTCTTGCAAAACTGCGGGGGCGCTGAACTTTTTTTCAAACGGGCAGGCTAAATGCCCAAACCCGTTCGATTTCCACAAGACTATTTCTGTAGTGGTTGTACAATGTCCAAGTCTTGGGTTGCAGCCCCCCGCGTCGAATAAGTCAGAATTCATTAACCTGGCATCAGTTGTCGCTATTTGTCCTACCTGCAGGATGAAGTTCTCCACTTGAAAACATTCCTCGCTTGGAATAAAATGCCAGACAAACTTGATTTCCAATGTTTTGTTTGTGGATTTCAATCTTCGATTTTTCTCCAAATTTACCAGAGCCATCTTCTTCCAAGTGCCGTTATTTTGTGCTTCAATGCACTCTTCTATCGTGACAGGTTTCACCTGTGATTCATCAGACACAATTCCTTTTCCACCTACAAATCCAACGCTTGTTAATACCTTTCTTGACCTTATTTGGCATTTCGTTGCTTCTCTAACTTCAGGTCTTGTCTGCGGTACCCATACACTAACTTGAGTGGTCAGCTGGCAGCCTTTTTCATTTGGTGGTTTGCATTCCACACCTTCTGGAATGTGCACCGCGTATCCAGCCTGACCTGCGTGACATTTGTTGAACACTCTGTAGTTGTTTGTCAGCATGCTAGTAGATAGAGGTATAAACGAAGAAATGATTGCCACGATGAAGATGGTATACATTGTTGACTTAAAATTTTGTGACTTGTTACCTTTCTCTTGTGATGCTATGGCGTTTTCTTCGTAGTCTGCGTCATAACCATAGTCCTCTTCATTTTCTTCTGTTGCATATATCGCGCTGACTTGCTGGTCGTGTTGAATGTTTATTCCAGAGTGGTTGAAATTTCCATGCTTGAATCCTCTTGCGCCAGAATTGTTGTACTGTTGACCTCGCGGGTTTCCTCTTGCTGTAGAATTTCCTTGCGCTACCCCATGGTGAGCCGCTTGATTGTTTTCTTGTTTATGCCAGCATTCCGCTTGAAAGTGTCCATATTTTCCGCAGTAATGACAGTTGCCTTGACGCCTTCCTCTCTGGTAGCCGCCACGTTGGTACCCTTGTCCATAGTTTCCGCGTCTTGCTGCTGTTCTATCATAATTATTTTTGTTTCCCTCACCTTGATTTTCTGCTGGTCCAATTGTGAAAACTTTCTCTCTTGTCATCTCTCGATCTTGCATCGCGTGCAGTATTTCGATCCTTCTTGCTAGTCGTTCGGAGTCTGCCAACGTTTTGCTTGGCATTGTTTGATGAACGTGCATCATTTCGCGAATAT
>NIUQ01005370.1:0-11009 GCA_002796945.1 Plectus sambesii
TGCAATATTGTATGAAAAACGTAATTCGGTGCATTTTATTACGATGTGAGGACACCAAACTAGAAAACATTTCTGTGAGTCATCAAAATGCGCCGAAAAATGGATTGGACAAGACCAGGCAATGAAAAGGAAATTTAGCGCCTTCTGCATGAGTGACGAACGTATACACTTGAAACGGGCATTGAAACTGCCGCTTGTGCTTGCATTCATATATGACCCTCTCGCCTCCTTTCTGCACCTTTGTAGTTCTTTTGTGGACATTCTTTGCTTCCAAGCATTCTTTGAGGTCTTCGTAGCTATCGAAGCACTGGACGAGGCGCCAGCTTTTCGTTAGCAGAGGCATTACGAACAAATCGTGAAAGATACCGCTCACGCTCATATGCCCAATGGCAAGTATCCCGTTAACTATCCCACCTGTGTGTACACTGTGCGTGCATTAACCTCTTAGTCTCTGACTGCTTCTTTTCAGCAATGACAGCTGTCTTTCATCGGCGTATTGGGTGTGCATTTATGATCGACTGTCTTTGATAATGACAGTTCCTCTCCTCTCTTCCGTTTTTTGACCGGCTTTTTTAAGTAATTACAGCCTCTCCCCTCGCTCTCTTTTTGACCGGCCGTTTTAAGTAATGACAGGCTCTTTGGGCGGCCGTTTTAAGTAGTCCCTTTTTTGACCGGCTGTTTTAAGTAGTTAGGCTTTTTGACCGGCCGTTTTAAGTAAATTTTTTTGGGCGGCTGATTTAATCATTTTGGGTGGCCGTTTTAATAATATTCCTGGAGTGGTCATAGTGTGTCAGCTCTCGCGCGCTCGGTAACCCAAACAAAAACCCCGCTCCAACACGCTGTTGCGGGCGCGGAGCGTAGCACATTGAACTGGGTTTTTGGTTGGTGCCCCGACGACGAGGGGGCGGCTATNCCGCTCCAACCCGTCTGGCTATGAACGCTGGCGGGCGGTGATTCGCTTCTGGCGGCTGTGATTGTTGGGGGAAACATGAGATTCCCGCTTCGTTCGTAAGAACTGATTAAGCGAAATAAAGACTGAAGACTGAAAGACTGATTCCAAAGAGTATTCCAACAGGTGTTATAAAAAGTTAGAAAACGAATGAAACTAAGCCATCTTACCGGCCATTTTTGAATTGCGGATAGCGCTGCAACATACCCCCAGCAGTGCATGCGTGTTGCGTGCTTTCGTGTGTGTTATTATTCGACTGTCGCCAGTCACTTGTCGAAAATCTGTCATTAAGATTATTTGAGTAAACAAAGGTTAATGACAGTGGCAAGTCTGCGACGTTATAAAGTGCACCTGAAATACAATTTACATTCTGGAGCTCTTCATGAAATCACGGTGAACTCAAACCTCTTTTAGTTACAAAGTGTTTGGCGAAAGCTGAGTTCATGTGAAAATTTACTACGGAAGTTTTTGAATGTATCACTTGGTTCTCTAGAATATTTCTTCATTTAATTTCGTAAAAACAAGCAGACGTAATCCAGGATTTAACCTGCGTCACTAAAAGTCGAATTATTAAGTTTCGGGGTGACCAATAGCCTTAGTGGCTATTGTTATCTTGTTTGCGTCATAAGTTATTACCGTTACTTTGTACTCTGCAAATCGGTCGTCTGTGTGCATCATGTATAGTGCCGTATATCCTTTAAGAAGCGCCCTGGACGTTACTACTTTAATCAAGGCGTAAGGTGGGGGGCGTTTCTTAGAGGGCGGGCGATTATAACATCAAGCGATGTTTGAAACATCCCGATTTAACACCATAGAATAGTTGCACGCGTGGCTTGCAAAACATGTGCACTTATCCAGGTTTTACTGTAACAGAGTTTGAATGTGAACCCGAACGGCTGTTTTATATCTGCGTCATTCCCCGTGTCGGTTCCTCTCCTTTCCTTTAGCCTAAAGCAACAATAACAGTGCATCCGCTCTTTGTTTGACAGTGCCTAGATTATATAATAACAAGTTAATAACTAAGAGATCATCTCTGACATCCTTCCTATAAACCCTCTTTGTCAGCTGTAAGAAAACAGAGGATGTAATTGAATGTAGTTGAAGAGTTCACCTGTTCATACTCCTTTGCTGAAATAGAGGAAGTAGTGCCCCTTAACTAATCACCGCTTGTGAGTCAAGCTAAATTCCTTTTCTTGTATTCTTATCAAGCACTAGCTACCTCTTTAGATCACTCCGCGGCGGTCTTCTTAACATCAAGACCCGGCTTAAAGTACGCTGCTCATTTCATTATATTAAGAAAATGAATAATTCATCAATCGAAGCAAAATACGTCGATCCTGATCCGACATCCGCTCTGCCCATCGGTATCTGGTTGACCATTGTCGGTTGTTTTGGCATTCCACTCAACATTTTTATTGTCATCGCTACTGTGAAAGAACAAGAAATTCGAGCGGTTTCTTCCAATATGTTTATTGGAAGTTTAGCACTATCCGATGCTCTCTTTATGCTTTGTCTTTCTCTTCACTTACCATATGCTTTGACTTCTAGCGAAACGCTGTGCAAAATAAACGGTCTTGGCGTCGCTATGTTCGCTGTATTGAGCACTTGCATCCCACCATTCTTAGCCCTAAATCGGTATGCGATTGTTTGCCACCAACAAGACAGGCTGGCCCGATATATGCTTGGAGCCTTCTCTAGCAAAGGAATTTATTGGATGATTTCCCTTCTTTGGACATTTGAAATTATATATCAGCTACCGTTTTTAATGCTCGATACTTTGGGTATGCACTCAATTGGTCTATGTTCAACAGTAAAAAAGGCGACGAATAATTCCTTTATTTGGATTTACTACTACTGCGGTGTTCTTGGTTTAGTGGCTCTCTCCAACTTTCCTTTGTTAGTATTCTACAGGAAGGTGTCGTCATGGGTCAAAAAAATGTCTGGTCAGCTTTCCTTATCTATTGAGACAAAGCAAACAATCCGAGAAACTAAAAATGTTCTACTTTTAACGAAATGGGTGACTCTTATTCCATTTATTTTTGCTTCACCATCAGTGCTATTAGCGATACTCTTTGAATTTAATTCTGAAATAGTTTCGTTGCGTGTTGCGCGTTTGATTGTTTCCTTATATCCATTGGTTCCCTTACTAAATGCAATTACTACTATAAAATATGCCCGTCCATATACGTTGGCATTGAAAAGAGTTTGTGAAAGAACGAAGCTTACTTCGATTTTATTTTCTTGGATGATTGATGGATGCTGGATTCAAAAAATTGGCGTCGTTTCCCATAATACTACATCGTTGTTTATCGTTAGAACTTGAATCTTAGTTCTACAATGTTGATGTTGACTTTGTAGATTGTTAGTTAACTGATATTGATGTCATAACTACTGCTTAGAGTGTTGCTTTTTAAATGTATGACCCAATGAATGTGATTAAAGGTCATTTGAAAAGAGTTGTCTGCCGTAGAAGATTATGCGAGGTGATCAAGCATTGAAAATTCTTCGAACAATTTCAAAATTATTGATAACAAGAATATCTGTCAACATTTGTAGTAGAAGTGGTTTAATGCTAACAAACAGTATGATATTTATTTACAGCACTTTTGACAGCAAAAACATCTCTTTTTGCAATGCGTTCAAATATTTCGAAAGAGTAAATTTTCGATAACTTTGCTTATTTTTTATACGATGTAATTTATTGATTTCTTCACTGAAATCGTCGTTTCGGCTCCAATACAAAAATGAGCGCGTGTGGTGAAGTAAGCTAGAGCGAGACAAAGCTGATGATGAACCTGTATGCATTCAATACGAGCGGTCTATAATCAGATATGGAGAGATTCAAACACAATTGAAAACGTTCAGCGAGAGTGCGAACATTGCAGCGTGATGTAAACATATTGATGCGCAAATTGAAAAGAGCACGCTATTTGAAGCATTGCAGCCAATAATATAAATACAACGACCAATCTCGTGCAGGCAGGGAGGAAGTGGGATATAGTTAAGTGGAACATATAGGATATCACATATGTATCTGCAGTCGCTCGCATGCCAATCTGAAACCATTCAAGTGCGTCACACATCAGAGATAAAAAAGGTATCTCAATTGCTCACTTTATATTCAAACGGTTTTGAATTGACCGCCGAATGCGTATGGACACATGTGGGTATGCGCATGTATTGGGCGCAGTGTTGTCGCAGTGTTGTCGCAGTGTTGTCGGTAAAGTCGGTACGGTAAAATTCGGTAAAATTTATTACTCAGTAAAGTCAGTAAAAAGTCGGTAAAAGTCGGTAAAATCAATAATTACAACGCACGCGCTCGTAGTACGAACATGAGAGAAATCTGACATGATAATCTGATGGGAAATTTTGGGCAGAATATCGGAATGCTGCGATGGTGTAGTGGTTAGTCGTTCCGCCTCAAGTCGGTTCTAATCCGGCGGCCCGGATTCATTTTTTTAAAATCAATAACGCATCTAACAAAACAGAGCGCCGTCGTTAGGACCACGATTCCAACATGCGCAATACAACCGTATACCATCTGTACGCTTATGTCAATTTTACTTACCGACTTTTCATCATTACCGACTTTCAAAAACAGGTAAATTTACTGCGAAAGTCAGTAAAAGTAAAAGTCGGTAAAGTAAAGTCAGTAAAGTCGGTAAAATTCGGTAAAGTAATTACCGACTTTACTGCGACAACACTGCTCTGATCCACATTATACTCTAACCTCCGGATATTACACCAGTAAAACTCAACTGTGTAGAGTATTACTCGGGCAGAGCATTATATAGGACATACTGAGTCAAAAATATTCCGTATACTGCCTACGGTTGACGTGTTATTTGTCATTAATGCTGAACACAACTGAGTACAAACAGTGTCATTAACAATCACTATACCACAAAGAACAATAAATGACACATCTTAATATAAAATGTGATTAACAAACGATGGACGTTGAAGATATTAATCAGAGACGTTCAGTCCAGAAATATTTGACATTGTGCAGTGTCCTATTTATGTTATACCGTTATACAACAGCAAATCGACCTATAATATTGCATTTGTTCAGAAATTTTTATGAGCCGGCGCAAAGACTGTTTGATCATTGACTGCGTTCACTTCTTGACTTGGAATGTTACTTGGCATATCACGAACGTATCCTGGAGGTGCCTCAGTTGTGGTCATGTTTCCTGAAGTGTCAATAATTACGTAACTTTAGGTTGTCTATTGTCAGATAAACTGAATATTTGCTACATGTAACGGAACCCGCGAAATCGTTGTCATTTTTGGCAATTAGTGATAAATATATGGTTTTTTAACGTTACCATCAGGCATCTGTCGATGCTAAAAGTTGTGAAGCATGCTTATTTCAATGATATTAAAGGTAAAAATATTACTTATTTGAATGGCTTACGCTCCAAATAAATTTCTACAATAAAAACCATATGATATACTAACAGAAATGGTCGATAGTACCCACATTGAAGGTTTTAGTTTTCAACCTGCTCGTATGCGGGCCTCAAGTTGCTTGATACGCTCTTCGGCTTCAACTGCGCGCACATGCAGTACATTATTTAATTGGTGTTGCTGGTTGTTTCGTGCTGCTACTTCTGCTGCTTGACATCGCCAACGTAGACATCGAAGACATATCGCAATCGTAAAGATAAATAGCGATCTAAAATAAACTATTCATTGCTGAAAACAACTAACACTGCAAATTTAGCGCTTCAAGCAACAATAAATTAATGCAATAAATATTATAATGTTCCTGAAAATTTTTTTAACTAGTAAATTTAAGCACTTCTTTTAACAGTGAAAATCACTAATCACAAGGCAATAAATTTAACATATCAAAATAATATAAAGCACACAGTCCATACGAAATATCCTTCCCAAAGTCGTTAGCACTGTTGATTAAAAGTTTATATTAATTGTGGGCTCTTTCTTGTTTGTCACCAAACAAAATTGATCGAAAGTTGGATAAATACTCAAACAGTCTTCTAATTTACATATATTTTAGTGGAAAAGTGTGGCGTCTTATAACAAGCTACATTGCAAAATGAATTACAAAAATATAGTTTGAATAGCTTTTTGTAAGTAAATATGAAAGAAAGTTATTTCATTTTCACTTCATTTTGTTATTGCAAGCACAAATTTATTTTCAGTTTAATAATTGATTTTAGGAATCTGGCTAATTACTAATTGAGAATAGCGTAGGCTTATATCATTTGAATCTCATTAGGTCCATGCAGACGATGGTCCCTGTTAAACATTAATAACTGACATTGGCATTCCAACATAGACCACTGTCATGTTGGATCCAGAGGAGTAAGTCATACTTGATGACAATTGTTCTAGGCGATTAACAGTAGTAATAATCTAAAAACAATTCCTATAAAAGCGCCAATCGTTTTCCTTACGCGCTATATGCAATATCAGTGGAGTCAATAAAACTACAGTTGACTCTCGATATAACGGCACCCCTCGGGACCGGCCCCAGGTGACGTTATATCAAGAGTGACGTTATATCGAGGGTCATTTTGCCTTAATTTCTTTTAGGGCCAACCAAATCGGGCCCAACCAAGGTGACGTTATATCGAGAGTGACGTTATATCGGGGTGCCGTTATATCGAGAGTCGACTGTATCACTTTTTGAAATAACTCGGGAAAGACTATCATCTTTAACTACAAACTCCTTGTTAGTTCTCTAACTACCTCATCAAAAATCAGTAATATCGATTGCAAGCGAAGCACGCTGTAGGCCATGAAATACGACTATCCCGAAAAACGAGTTTTCAATAGAGAAGCATTTACACACACAACTCAACGACATATGAACAAATAGCAATCTGATATTTAACCAAAAATGTCTCTCTAGTCTTCAGCGAGCGTTAAATTAGTACCGATTATTAAGAAAAATTGAGAATCAAATGAAAATTACCTATTGCACCAACTATCTTATAACTTTCGACATGCCTTTGCGAGCACGCGCGTGCTGTCTGCGTTGCGATGCGACCGTTACGATTGACTTGCTATATGTCTTTTAATGAAAGATTTTTATGAACAAATGAATAGCACGGTAACGCTTCAGTATTCATTGGATTCATATGTCAAAATCTGACGTTCATTGACGTAAAGGGCTGGAAGGACGAGAAGTTCACGCGTATCATGGCGTACTTTCGCGTTGGCGTAAGTACCATATTAGTTTCGCAATTCATGCTCACGATGTTATTTTATAAAATATGATATTAAAATTTAACAGTGTACCGAACCTTGGTATTAAGTACAGAATCGGGAATTGTAGAGTATTGCGACGAGAAGTAACGGCGCGAACTGAAGTGAAGTTAAACTTTGCGTGTCACAAGCTGTATCCTTAACAATTTCGAGCTATTTTAATTTAGAATTATTGTGATGGATTTTTGAGCAAAAAACGATTCTTTGGTCAGATCTTCAAAATAAATTAAAAAAAATTCTCAATTTGCATTTTTGTACACATTCGCGACGCTTCTCGTCATCGAAATTATAGTAGAGCGTAGTGATGTTTTCCGCTTTAGCGGCACTTTCCCTTAAAAGTGCAGTTGGATCTCGATCCGGTAAGGTTATTCGCTTATACTGAAATAATGTACAGACATACGAATTGTATTCTTGTCCGCGTTCCACTACTGAATGAGAGGGCCACGAGATGCTAGTATGTTTTTTTAGGCGAGACGTGGTCATGATAATGGATTAGCACGTCCCCATCATCTCCACTGTACAAAAGCGAGCGATCAAATGATTCATTCTTATACTCTTGCCAGAAATACATAGCTAATTGACAGAGTCCAACTTGGCAGAATATATCAAATATCATAACAGAGTTAGAAAATTAACGTCAAAAACAGTGATTGCAAAATGAAAGTCGGAAGGTCCCTTCGATCTGAAGCATATACGGCGCCGAGAATGCTCCAACAATCCCGTATGAAAGAGATGAAAGGCTAATCGAAATCGCTTAGCATTCGAGTGCATCACAACAAATCGTCACCACAGTGTACGTGAAAATTTGAATTTCTGATTTGACAAAGACGCGCATTGGGACCCAATGATACAAAAATGTGTTAAAGCAAAATAAGTTACAATCTCTTATTTTGGATTTGGCTTTCGAAATTATTGATTAAGACGGGGCTAGTCTTATTCCGGGGCTTCGGCTTCGGCCTATGGGTATGGAGGTGAGGTTTTATGAAGGAGAAAAGGGGCTCTTCGGCACGATTCATGAACATAAGTGACGATATCCCACTAACGGTATCAAATCGAATACACACCCAAGCATCTTATTTACAGTACTCAGCGCGCAGCCAGCTGATCAACTCAATTTAGGTAAATCGAAGCTGCTGTCTGGATGACGATATTGTAACTTTGTGGAATGTTTTTTGTTTAGGTTGCAAAAATGTTCGGAATTCCGGATCTAATTACAAAAGCGATCGATAATCTGAGCGGACAGTCGACAGGATTGGACGATGCGATCGATCGGCTAAACTATTTGATCACAACCTTCATCCTCGCGTGTTTCGCCATCATAATTGGCACGAAGCAGCACTTCGGTCAACCCATCCAGTGCATGACTCCGCCAGAATTTCAAAGTTTGTTTACTCCTTTTTGCGCACTGCTGATTTTTACTTTGCTTTTCATTGTAATTGTGCGGAATAACTAAAAACGCGCCCTAAAAATACTAAAAACGCGCCCTATGTTTGATGTTTTCAGTACTTAAGGTCAAACATAGGGTGCGTTTTAAGCAATTATAGGGCCATTTTAATTGTTGTCCGTAATTGTGGTTAGGCCTGGTATAGGCATGGGGGAGTTTCGGAAATGAGGAAAGCCAAATTTCGAGGATGAGAGCTGCAAAGATAGATTTAAGTAAAATGAGACCAATTTAGAAGAATTTTGTTCGTTCTTGAGCCTCTAAGCCATTCGTGCGTAAATTGACATCCAGCATGTTCAGCTAGTATTCAAATTTGCTCTCTCCGTGGCAGTCATTGAGAGACCAGAATTGGGAAGGCGAGGCATTCTCGTCCCCGTTAAAACTTTATCTTATTCTAATCTTATTAAATCTTATTCTTGCGTGCAAGTGAACGCGACCAATTTCAGGTGGATGGAATGAATACGTTGAAGACTACTGCTTCATCCAGAATACGTTCGTGCATCCTCAGGATGTGCCGTTGTTGCGTCCGGCGAATCGTCCTAACGCTCTGTACCTCAGCTACTATCAAGTGAGCCGTCGCTGACTGTAATTTGGCAATATGCATCACGAAAAGTCAACCTGTTCCAGTGGGTGCCATTCATCTTCTTGGCCCAGGCGTTGCTGTTTTACTTCCCAAACTTCATCTGGCAGGCTCTTCAAACGCAGACAGGTAATAATAATTCATGGATTTGTGTGCGGTGGAGACATTATTGCCTTCTCCTGACTCTGATACTGTCGCAGGAAGACCCCTTCATTTTTGCAATATTGAATGGTAGTGCGATTGTTGTACATCTTTGATTGATTCGGTTTTACATCACGTAGGACAAGTCGTACTTGACGCAATGATGTCCTCATAGTACGGCCTTAAAGGGAATAGCGGTCGTCCCTCCTTTGTGTAATCTACCATTAATTGTTATCATTTGCACGCGACTAGCTGACCGCGAATTATTTTAATTTATACTTAACTTGGCACTAAGCATATTTGTTATACAGAGCAAACAATAATCAACGGTACATTATCGCGAAAGGGGATTGACCACAGTTTCATTTTAATTAAAGAATAAAACATGAAACCTACCGATAGTTGCAATATTAGGCGTCTCTCGCACACCGAAGCAATAATCAATGACCGTATTCATAGAAATAGTGGTACAGGGTAGCTTGGGGTTGAATTAATAGTGGTACAGTACCTCTATTTCCGTAAATACGGTAATCGTGCGAATTCCGCCTTATTCAGGCATGGATCTCCAAACGGTAGTGGCGGAGGCTAAAAGGTTGCGCACGGCGTTCGGCAAAGACCGCCAAGAAGGTACAGTGAGTCTGATGGCGTACATCGAAGACTGCTTGCGGTGCGGGTCGCGCGGAAACAAAACGAACGACGCTGTATGGCCCCGATTCGGCAGATCGAGTGGCACCTCCAGCGCCTCCGTCATGTACCTCTTCATCAAGCTCTGCTACCTCACCAATGTCGTCGTCCAGTTCTTCCTCATCAATCAGATCATCGGCAGCAATCACGCCTTCTGGGGATGGGAGGTAGCTAGTTTTCAATGGCTTTATTTGCGTATCTGCAGTCATTTTTAACTTTCACTCGTACCTCGTGTTAATACCGTGCTTTTAGATAATTTTAGGAAAAACCCTATTGGCTTAAGTTGAATTATTCTATGAAAATATAAGGCTTGTTACACTGGACAAAATATGCTTTTACCTGTATAATGACCTTATTTTTTTGATAGCTTTATTCAAAGTATTCCAGTGGAGGGGACTCTATTTGTTCATATACGGTATGCAGGAAAATTTGCGGCATCTCGCATCGAAATTCGTAAAATTGCATTAAATTTCGTTATACTGCGTTCGAATTGAATGCAAATGTGACGAGTTTGGATACAAGACCGTGTATTTGCTCAAGAAAGTTATTGGATAATATACGAGACCCTCCGATCGACGCTGGAATATGCTACGTCACTATAGGCCAGATATTGAAATTTGCTGTTTTGACCGATTTCCTAAATTTTATCATTGAATAATCTCAATACTCAAATAATCTCAATACTCAAACACTGCAGATGCTGGGTGACGTCTACAAAGGGCGAACCACAGTGGACTCGGGTTGGTTCCCGCGCGTCACCCTGTGCGACTTTGTGAAACGCGAAAATGGCAACACGCACAACCACACGGTGCAGTGCGTCCTCATGGTTAACATGATGAACGAGAAGCTCTTCCTCTTCCTGTGGTTCTGGTTCCTGTTCGTCGCGCTGTGCGTCCTACTCAGCCTGGTGTACCTCTTCGCCACGCTGGTGTCTTCGTACTTCCGCGAGCGTCGCGTCCTCCAGTATCTAAGCA
>NIUQ01005371.1:0-10967 GCA_002796945.1 Plectus sambesii
TATGTTCCTGCAGGCTGATGAATTAAGACAAGGCCTACATTGCGTATTGAGAAGGTTTTCGTTGTAAACAGTTGCGTGTAATACGCCATTTCCAGGTCCGCGCCGTCAACCTCGGCGACCTGTTGCGTGAAAAGGGCATCAGGAAGCCAGAAGAACTGGCCACGATGTCTGACGAAGATAAGCGGAACACGCTGATCGAAGAAATCCACCATCGACGCAACCTGGACATTCCCGAGCTTCAGGGAAAGAGCAATGATGAGCTGGCGAAACTGATTTGATTTGTACTCAACAGAATATTGCAATTTTTATAGCGAATTTAAACATACTCAATACGTTAACGGATACATATCGGAGATAGATAAATTATGTCGGCATACACTTCCATCCGCAAAACTTGCGTCCATGACTGCACTGCTCGCGCATAATATAAAACATTACTCAATCAGCAGAGCGCGGTAGCCCTCTGCATCGTTCTTGATTACTTTACCACACGCGCGCCTTTTTGTATGGGAGCCGAAGAGTCGATTTCAGCAAAGAAATCAGTAAATTGCATCGCTTGATAGATAAAAAGGTATATTCGCCTGTGGTAATTTTTTCTACAACAAAAAATTCCGAAAAAAACGACGTTTTTTGGCTGAAATCATTAAAAAACACGAAATTTGATGGGCTAGATCTCTGGCTGCGTCACATTTGAACGCAATCGCGTCGAGAGAAAATGGGGATCGTGTCACTCCAGATATTTTTTAATGAGATGATGATGAAACTGATTATTTCTTTTTGCAAATACATTATATTCTATTCATTATTTTATCTTATATTCTGCCAAAGTCGCAAACATTTGACGAAAGATGAGTTATTTATGAATTGTCAGCTTAGTGCTTAAGTGAGCCAAGAAGTGCGGGCACTCCTTCATCATATGAAGGCTACCTCTCGTACACCTTGAAGGATGAATAATTGCCATCAATCGGAACTTTTTTTACATAGTGTTCTTATTCACGCTGTTATAATTATTCCATCCATTATTTGTTGCAAGTTTTTGTCGAGAATAACTTGAAAATAAAATCCCGTTTGGGCACTTAAATAAACAATTTAAAAAATTAAGTCATAAAACGCTTCAGATGTTTTTTGCTTTTGTAAAAAGTACTGTAGTTTAGGGAGCGCAACAGTGCTTGAAACGCGCGACGATTTTATCAGGATAGTTAGTTCACAAGAAAGAGTGCAAACTAAGCAAAGTTGATTGAGCAACGTTTTACTACATATCTGTTTTGTTATTTCCGTAGTTGGGTAAAAATAATTGGGAATGTCGCAATCTAGCCAATCGGAAACCAAGGGAGACGACCTTCGCACCACGATTCAAAAATCTCGTGAGTAGCTTGCTATTTTTTTAATCTCATCTTACATTTTAATCAGTTAATTTCTTACTTTAAAATATAACTCATCGTATTTCATGTGAATTGTTCAGTGAGTGGTTACGGATTGCTGAGATGACATTAACTTTTGATGCATGCTTGAAGATTGGATTGTTTATTTATTTTCTAGTCGATAATCATCGTCGGTTGATGGAAGAGATTGAGCGTCTGGAGACGGCTATCGACGGTGAGATTTTATACATGTCATTTTTGCTTTATTAAACATCAATTCCGAATAAAAAGGGCGTTTTCTTAATCAAATTAATTTTAAAAGTCATATTTAAGGAGGGAAATGTCCTTATTAAAGTGGAAATTTATATACAGTCAACTGCATTTATAACGCCTGGTTCTATAACGTCGCTGTCTTTATAACGTCGGTCCTTGGCCGGTCCCTTGACCGACGTTATAAACACAGTTGACTGTATTACTTCTGCGGCCGACAGAAGTGGGCACTGTGAGATTGCTGGGGATGGTTAGGTGCATGTCCACGTGAGGCTTGCGCTAATTTTTTTTGATGAAGATTATTTGCCGCTTTCATAGAGCGCCTAAAAGAACGTAATTCTCGTCAATTGAGCTTCTTTAGTATTTATTTTAAGTTTTGACGCGAAACCATTCCGTTCGATAAATTCAAACTTGCTAAGGATGAGAGAGACAACCCGGAAAAATTTTAACGATGCGATAGCTCAACGATACGCCCAATTAAAGCTGGAAAACGCCACGCGCGCGTGCCTGAATTGTGTGCATGTGCGTGTGGCGTGTCCGGCCCAGATGAGGTGTATCGTATACATACCGCATTGTTAAGCGAAATCATTTAACAGCGATGAATAATATTACTATAAATGTATGAATAATATTGTAAATATCAAATAGCACGACGGCAACGTTCGAAATTGCGGTATTTGAGAATGATTATATCTATTGAGATGTGAACAAGGCGACGGCGTTGCTTGAGGAAGAAGTTCATCAATCGGAGGAGAAGCTGACGCTGAAGAATATTCAGCTGCAGAGCGTCTATGATGAGATCAAGACCACTCGCAGATCCGTCGAAAGGTATGGTCATAATTTCTTAATCAGTAACATAGAATCGTAGGGAACAACACCGTAATATGCTTATTATCGACAGATAAATTGAGCCCGATTGCTACGGCGTTCGCACCATTAATCCTTATCTCAACAGAATCAATACTTCAATACTTAAAAAACGGTGTTTTCGCACCAAAAAGTGAGCTCATCTTTGCTAGTTACAATGCTGGCTCAATTTCGCGTTATTGATCGAAAAACTATAGAAACGATAGTCCCTGTTAACCATGTTGATATCGCCGTTATCCAATATTATTATTAATCATTTAATTTAACCGTTTAACTGTTAATTAATCTATGTTAATTGCTGTATTCTACTCCTCCGCAGGTATTAGGCGTCGGGGTTGGTGCTCAACCGGATGTGCTCATACAGCGACCAACGTCCTAACGGTTTACTAATACGAGGGGGAGCGGTCAGACACAACCGCTCGGCAGCCGAATAATAACCCAAGTAACTTGTACAAATGCATCTTAGCGGATCACTATGATCACACGGTATAACATTAATGCTCGCAGACTGAACCAGAGCTGCGCGTCGTCGAAGCAGCAGTGCTTGCTGCTGGAGCGCCAACACCGTCAGGAAGCGTTGACAGTCACCGCCGACGCCGCGAAGAGAGAGAAGGCCGCTGCCCAGGCCGAGCAGCTGGTCGAACGCGCTCATGCGATGTTCGATTCAGCCGATTGGGTCGTCGATGTGAAGCGTCGCCTGGAGGAACTGGCCGAGATTGAGGCGCAGAATGCCAAGGCCTGCGATGAGCTTGAGCTGGCTGAAGAGACCCGCGACACGTTTCACGCCTTCAGTATGTTTCTATATTTCATATTATGTCGATATTCTGTCATTGTACGTGGAAATAAGGAAGGAATCGAACTAACTCAAGTTTATATTAGGAGAGATCCGGCTCTCATTGAGAGTTTAACAATCATGATAGGGTGCAACTTCAAGTTTGACTTTCTTCCATGATTATAGCATTCTTTTGCTTCATAGAATCTAATGACTGAATTTTGGCTTCATAGTGCTTTTTAAAGATTGCGACTCATAAGAAAAATGCAGCAACTCCAATCCCAGGGTTATTAATATATAACACCATAATGGAGATATTTTCAATTCAGCCTAATTTGTTATCCTATTATTATTTTTATTTTGATTGTATATTAATATTTCCCTAAAGTATACTTATTCGTCATTTAAAACAGCCATTCATATGCCTTCTTGCAGTCAAAGAGCAGAACGAGCTGCCATTTGAGGAGTTTGTGGTGTCAGTGGCGGCAATGCGACTGGAAAATGACACCATTTGGAGGCAGATCGGTCAGCATGCCGCCGTCATCAAGCGCCTGGAGGCGGAGGACGCAGAGGCGGCGAATGACGATGGATACCATGAGGATGTGGAGCTGGAACAGCCAGTAGTGACCAAAGCTCAACAACAAAAGGCTGCTGGACCTGTAGAGCAGCCGCTGAAGGACAGCGTCAAGAAGTGGAAGGCGCCAGAACCAGTAGAAAAGCTTCCAGTTGTCTGCGCTGGAGTAAAAGAGGTGCTTGAACAAGAGCAGCAGCCGCCATTGACACGCTCTACTGGAGAACAGGATGTGGACCTGTCACATCAGTCACAAGAACCTCTTGATCCAATGCAATCAAACATTGTCAATGTTGAAGATCGGGAAGCAACTGAGCTTGAGGAGTCGCAGGAGATGATTGAGCCGGCGCAATCGATGGTGGTCAACATTGGAGATGAGGAGATGGGCGAATCAGAGCAGTTGCTGATGCTCACTGAAACTGGAGACCTCGCTGATGAGAGCGTTAATATTGACGCGGATGGCATGCGGGATGATAGTCATGGTGAGGAGTCTTTATTTACAATAAATTGCCTGAGTGCGAGGTGAATGACATTAGCACCTTTGTTTATTCATATTCTATTATAGAATCTGTTATCATAATTTGTCACTTTTACATTCAAAATTTTCAACCTTGCTTTTAAATTCCTCAAACTAGCGTTCTTTTTAAATACAAAAAATGATGAAATTGAATGCAAAATAGCCCTGATTCAGGACCGTCTTTGCTGATGCGAGAGCCAATAATTTCAACCGCCGCCGATCTGTCGTCGTCACAGCTGCTCATCGACCCGCTGAACGAATCGCAGGCCGACTTGGGCGGCAGTTTCATGGCCATGTTTGGCTTCAATAACAGCCAAGAGAGTGTGGTCAAGAGCGGCGCGAAGGCCGCGCCCCCCTTTGGCTTCGGATTCGGCGGACTCGACGCGTCGGTATGTTGGCGTTCTCTTTGATGCTTAAGCTTAGGCTTAGTGACGCAGAGTGCGCTCAATGACGCTTGAGGGATAGAGTATATGAGATTTTTTTGAGAATCTTGTAATATTTTACGGTGCTTAGGTTTAAGTTTCTTGTCATGGCGTGACCTCCATAAAAAATACTTGCGCCTAATATTCTGTATGAACTGAATATCATTTCCCAGACTAGCAAGGGATATTTTGTTTCAGGACCAGCAGGCGGATGTTGGGAGCAAGAAAGACGAAGGCGGCGTTCCTTTCAGTCTCTTTGGATTCTGAGCCTTTTTATGCGTTAAATTGTTGCGCTGTGATTCTATACTGTGCTAATAATATTGGTTGCGTTTTGACGCGTTCTTCTCCCTTTCTTCTTGTGAAGCTATGTTGTACGTTTCACGTTCGTTTTTTGCTTGTTTAAGTTCAAGAGTTTTGAGTGGTATAAACGTCGTATGTAGATGAATGAAGCAGTGCAGAACGTCGCTTACAGCGATTAGGACAGACACACAGTAAGAAACAACAAATTTTTCCTTTGAAATAAGGCTTTAACAACATTAAAACCATGTTTGGCTTGTTTTGCTAAAATGTACGATTAAATGCAATTATTGATCAAAGCAAGCATGTTTGAAAGGTCAAGAGTCAGCAGCCGGTGGAAAGAAAGCAAGTGATTTTATTATGTTTATTCACTTCTTTTAATAGTACAGGTTGATCTTAGGATTCTAAGACGCTAGTCGAACTAGCATTATATTGTGAAACTTTATAAAGAAACCGAAGCAAAGGTATTAAGCTATCACTGATTTATGCGTTTGTTTCGAACAATTTTTAATCATTCAACAGCTTCATGAGCAATAACTCTACAACTTTACATTCGTATGTTTAGGATCATACCTGCTGTCGCTCACGTACTTAAACGTAAAATGACTTACCTCTATAATACGTCCTCTGAGCCAAATTCATTCATGTATGGTCGAGAGAATTTGGTATGCAGTTTTGAGCAGAAGAAGCTTGCATTCTTGCTAAAAATTATATCGAATACTTTTTGCCATCTTTTCATTTGTCGTATTGTCTTAAAGCGGCGACGGGGAAGCGCACGCACTTTTGGCGTTCGGATGTATAATCATGCGTTATTAGATTTCGCTTGAGGCGTAACAGGAAGATCATTTTCTTCCTTTGATCGAACATCACTAATATCTCCGATGACGCAAACGGCGAATTTCTTTTGTCTTCAACATCAAAACAACTACCTCCTTTCCAGGGCTCGGTGAAGGCCATGCTTTGATTTCATCTCTGCAACCGCACAAAACTCTTGCTGCAAGTAATTTCAATTATAATCCAATTCTTTTCATTAATCAAAGAACAAGAGCTCATTCTAAGGCATAAAAGAAACATTTTTCCTTTCAGTCTGATCTTTTTGGGAAAATTAATAAGATGTCATTGTTAAATGGCTGCTGTGCGAGCGCATCCGAAGCGACGCGCGCGCCAAGAGTGATTTCGTGATCAAGCATACATCATTTTTACCTCATTTCAACACCTACGTTTCTTCAGGCCAAGACTGAACCCTTCTTGGATACTCTCAAAAAAGGCTTCGTTTGAGCGGCTTTTTACTTCTGTCAGGTTGGCATGAACTAATTTTTAAAAGTTATCAGATTGTCCAAACTGTCTTCCTCAGTTTTTACTGAAACGATACTTTTTCTTGAGAATGATTCAGTAGAACTCATTGCAATGTTAATTCAAGGAAAAGACTACTTTTGCATGATGTTTGAAGCTCATTGAAAAGCGCACGATTGAACTTTTTAGATTGTTCTGTCTTTCTGGTCAGCCAAAGTTTCCCACGTATTGCTCTGACAATCAATTAAAAAGAGTCTCAAACTAATGACAGTCGAAATACCGCGTCGCTCAATAGCTCTACTTTAATCAAATTCTTTGCTTTTACTGAATCACGACGAAGCAGTTTGCTACAACTTCACAACTTTGCAAGCCAGTCGATGACATAGAATCATTCGTTATTTCTTTCAAAAGTAGTTCAGTAATAGTAGTATAACATTCATCAAATATTTTTTCAGAAGTGCAATGCAGTGCAATTCAACGAGTGTCATCAATCCGTTGCTTGCAAACATCCTCAACATCAGCAAGCTGTACATATCGTTCGGCTCATTTGCCGCCGCCACGAACATCCTCTGCGTGCTGGTGGTGCTTTCAACGAAGCAGATGCGTCAGAAATACGGCGCCTTTGGCCTGCTCTCATTCGGCGATTTGCTGAACGCGACGGGAATGGTCATCGCTGGAGTCGCTCGCACTCAACTGATATACGACAATTCCTACGGCTCATTGTCGACCTTCGCTTGCTTCGGACGCCCGTGGCCCATCTTCTTCATCGTCGGCGGACAGCTGCCCGCCTTTGTTCTTGTCCTCATGGCCGGTGAGCGAGTGATCGCCGTCTTCAAGCCTATCACCTATCGTGCCTACGTCACTCCGAAAACTCGAACGATTGCTAACATGATCTGTGTTGTAATATCAATTTTGTCGCTGCTCGTCGGTATATTCTTCTCGTATCTCAATCGAGAAGATTGCACCAGTGCAACGTGCACGACGATCAACTCGACCGGTCGGCTATACGGCACATTTAATTACTATGTAATTATGTTTCTGCCATTTGTCGCATTATTGCTAAGCATAATTGCGTATATTGGCGCGAAAAGACTGGGCGCCAGTACCAATATGAAACGAGAACTGAAAAAGGTGTTAGTTTCTTTGGTACTCGCTGCGTTAGCTGTGATTCTTAGCGCTCTGCCAAACATCATTCTATGGGGTCAGGGAATCTTCTGGAATGTCGCCATTGTGCCATATTTGTACATCGGTTTCAGCTGCAATTCCGCTGTCGATTTGTTCGCATTCTTTTTCATGAAGGAAGATTTTCGCAATCGACTGCTCTCTATAATTTCTTACGGCTATATTAACCGATATTTCAACCTTCACGAAGAGACCGAAACAAGAGCGAGGCGAAATATGGTGCACAGTACAATCAAACCGATTGTTCCTTCGTCAGCCGTTGAAGCGCTGCGCTAAATATTTGCAACTGTATTAGCAAATGATCCTCAACGAGTAAAACAAGGTGTGTTGTTAATTTGAGCAATATGGGTTTGGTGGACAGGAGTTATTGTGAAAACCCCTTCGTCAGTAACAACTCGGCAATGGCAAAACCGTAATTTTCATCAATGCGATACAGTAACTGGGCACGTATTGATATGGATCATTATTATTATTCTGTTTAAACTGATCTGTCATTGTTCGATAAAAATAGTTTTGCATACGATAGAATGAATTCAGATAATATTTTATGCTTATTTGTCAAAAGTTGTAATTGAAAATAATAATTTCGAAAATTATTACTTGCTGTTCTCGTTAATGGTTTTTTGCTTTGCGTCAGCGCTAGTAGTTGTACAGCACGCGTGAACCTGTTTCGTAGCAATAACAACACTTCACTTTCTTGCGACTGACGAAGAAATTTTGACGCCATTTCGACCCTTACAGTTACTGCAGACGGTTCCCTTTAGTTCGTGAACTGAAAGCTGCCCACGAAGCTGCGGAGGAATTTTTCAGCTTCGTCCTGTCAAAGAGAAGAGTGGTTTATGTTTTACAATTACTGTATCTGTCCTTATAGCGTGTTCTTGTCGCTTTATTCATGAATTTCATTTCCATCGTCTGTTGTTATTATCGACGTTTTTCGATTACAGTAATTTCATAGTGTAGCATTTTATTTGCACTGTTTGTCGTGAATCTCACTTGAAATTTGTCAGAAGTGAGAATTTTAACTTGCTATAAATCACTGCTTGTCGCGCTCGAAAACATCCTTTCCATCTGTATTCGCGATACGTTCTTTTACATGTACTCCACTTCCTTGAGCGCCCGCTCTCTCTCTCTCTCTCTTTCTATCTCTTTGAATGAAAGAGACGGATATCACGGAAGTTGATCAGAGATAGAGCAGCTACTGTTTCATTTGATGCGCGAAAGATAGGCGACATATGGCAAAAATTCTGTGAAAAAATGATTCATGTTAAACGTCTGCTTAATGCACCCCTATTGTTTCCGCATTCTCTTCATATGAATGATTCACACGTTTTGTTCCCTTTGAGCTTGTTTATCTCATACCACGCGTCAAAATTAGAAATAAAATTGTTCCTTGCTGTATCAAAGAAATGTGCAAGTGGATACATCCGTCGATCGTAAGGGAAAGGCTGGAGGTGCGTGAATCTCTTAGGGTTCAGTTCATCTTTCTATAACATATAATTGATGGTCCTAGAATTTTCAAACAGGGTGGGCCAGATTAAACATAACACCCCCTCTAACTTTTGAATGCGATGATGATATTCGATGAAACTTAATATGGAAGCACCTTAATATAGAACCCAACTCTGGACAAAGTTTCAACAGCAGAGAATAATTTTCAGTTCAGTGACATCAATCGATATGTTCAAAATGACCACCAACAACGGCGTACACAAACGCACGCCACAGAACGGCAGACAGTTTGGCAAAAATTCCACATCAAAATAGAAACAACAAACCGAAATTATTTCCTCTAACGTTTTACGACTAAACACTTTAGACATCAGACCTTTCGAGCAAAAACTGCGAAAACACCATCGCGTTTTCTCTTTTCTCTGTGAGGCGCGTGCTGTTGCTGCAGAATAAAAGCAAACATGTAATTACGGTGCAATTTAATCCCGTTCGGGAAAAAACTTTATCCAAAATTTTTTTTTATATTAAAGTACTTACATAGTAGATTTTATCGAATATCATCATCGCAGTCAAATGTTAGAAGGGGAGTTATGTTTATTCTGGCCCACCCTGTAGAATAGTAAAATCCTCTGGATGAGCGTTCTCCCCTCTCTCTCACTACCCATAAACCCGACTGTAAACAAAGGACTTCATTTTTGTTTCAGATAGGATTTCTAGTTCATTTATCAGGTTGATGTCAATCAAAATCATTGCTACTTTGAGTAAAAGTGTCTTTTTATAACGATTCGAACAGTCGAGACCTAGCGATCTGTCACTGCGATCAGCTGAGCAATAATAGCAGCGGTTGCCCTTTGATGAAATAGGCGGCAGGCAAGTTATGCAAAGTTAGTATGGCTTGTCACCTATGATTGGATTTTTCTAAGAATCAAGTTTCTTTTGGCAACAAAATTTCGGATTTTGCTTTAAACTGATATGCCAGATTTATGTTAAATAAGCATTGAATGGTGTCATCTGAATTCGTTCTACTGCATTCAAAGTTATTTTAATCAAAGAGTCACAGGTCAATCTGAACATAAAATATTGATCACCGAATGACATATAACCAGTCGCTTTATAGTATTAATGAATATTACGGTTTTGCCATTTCAGTATTGCTACTAACAAAGAATTTTTAACAAAAAAATATGTACTGTTGAAATATACAACTTCCCATGTTGTACCTCGCGATAAAGAGCAATAGATGAATACATTCATTTAAAAGATTGTTCGCCACAAACAGCACAGCAGTGAATTTTTATTTGCTGTCAGCTAGTGCTGATTTAAGCCACTAAAATTACTCACGTTAACGATGCGCCAGCTGATGGCGGTGGTATAAACAATATTCCCTAAATCATCCATTCTTGCTGTTAGCAAATCGCTTCGCCGACACTCATCAACGGAAAAATAATTCAGTTCATCACATCTTCGTGGATCGCTTTCGTCGGCGTCCGTGGCCGCAGTTTGTGCATATCAGGTAGAAAAAGTTGCCCGGTGCGGCGCCGGAACCAATTGCACCAGGGTGACTAGGATATCCAAAAATATCACTGGGGTATGGAGCGGGGCGAGCTTGCGCTTTTTGTAGTAGCAAGCAGCTGGAGAGGATGAGAACTGCGACCAGCTTTCCGGTGATGGTCATCATTTTGAATTCTTCAAGGTTTTCACAGTTGAACGAAGGTAGACGGTCGTTATATCGAAGGAGCTGATTGAGAACACACTACTTGAATTGGTATCCTTCATGGCGATGCTGGCTATTTATCACATTTCCAACCGGCGTCACTGTAACACATAATACTAGTTATTTATGCGACGGTGACTATCTTTATCCTGCGTCGACCCAGAGATCATTACATCAATCACTGAACTCTGGCGCCAAAAACTAAACAATAGTTTTGTGGTTCTACGCGGAAGTAGGTTAACAGAAAACAGG
>NIUQ01005372.1:0-10980 GCA_002796945.1 Plectus sambesii
ATAGCTCTCCGATCACTGCTTCTTTTAAAGACCGACCTCTGTCGAGTGCCAACCGCTATTTTACCTCCGCGATCACCGCTCCCCGCCCACACTACTTGAAACGATTGCTTCTACTTCATGGCAATGTTTCAAAAAGTTCCTTTCGTCTATGCGGCAATTACTGTACCGATCGTTACGAGACTTACATTGTGATTCGGATGCGGTTTTCGCTAAGTTGTTCAGTTGAGAGAAAGCAAAGTCTGCGCGATGCCAACTTTTCTCGTAAAGTTTAAGTCGAAAAGTATGCTTCCTAATCTTTACGTTTCATTAGATGTCCACGAGGAAATATCTGCGCGAGCGGTCCTGAAAGTTCAGTGATTCGCGGTTTGCCTGATTGTCATGGCTGGAATTTCGACGCCAAAGAGGACAGCGCAAACAATGATGACGGTCATTCGGAGGGCGGGGCATGGAGGGAGTGAAGGGATGACCTCCCTTTCTTATGTGCTGCTGATGGAGTGGTGGGTAAAGGTGGGGCAGGTCGAGCGCGCGGTGAATAGAACAGGTGTGTAGAGGTCTAATGTGTTTCTGTGCGTCCGATTGTTCGTGCACGATCTGATTTTTGCACGAAGCAAATGGACGCCACACTGGTAGCCATTGTTAGGTTGTCATTTTTCCATGTTTTCATCTATTTGACGTACTTGGCGTTCATTTATTTTGTTCTTCTGACGAATTTTGCTGTCGATCGCAGTTCCTACTCTTTAGAACGGCTAGGAAAGTAGGCTGAAGACGCATGCGAGAACATATTCGTCTGCTTTCAGGAGCGCTTGAGGAAAGTGGCTGATGCAGAATGCATCAATACCATCATGGGGCGATGTCAGGACAAACGATGGATCAGCAACAAGTACTGCAGCAGCAGCAGCAGGGCCATTACGGACAGCAGCCATCGAATAGTTCGATGCCAATGCAGCAGCAGCAGCAGCAACAACAGCAGGCGGTGATGCAGCCGATGCCGCCCATGCAGCAACAGATGCACATGCCGTTGTCTCTCGGTCCCGGTCCATCTTCTCACGATCGTCCACCCGCCCATTTCGTTCTGCAGCAAGATGTCATCGGTCGCGGCGCTCCTCCAGCTCCCTCCGGTCCCCTCAAGCAGTTCCAGTCGACTCACATGCAACGGACGCAAATGTGGATGCAAGATCATTACGGCGACTCTGGCATCCAGACGATGGCTAGCTCGGCGGTCAGTTCTGTTTTGTGTTGTGCGTTTTATTAAGCATGAATGCATCATCGCCATGGGCGCGATGTCTATTCCTGGCTATTGAAGTCGGAAAAACTGCAGGAACTTGTGCAGATTGGGGGGTGGGATGCGAAGTCTTGCATCAATGAAAGTAGAGCATTTTGCAGGCGCCGTCGGTTCATTCGAACATGTCGGGGTTGAGTCTGCCGGACGACGCGAGCGTCATGAGCGGCTATCTGACGGAAGAGCAACAGCAACGGTTCGTCAATCTGCCATACTGCGGCAGTCAGCAGTCGGATACGATGCTCGACCCGCACGCCTTCGCCGCCGCCATTCCCGAAGTGATCGGTTTGCTGGCTGACGAGGACCCGGTTCGTCTACTCAATAATGCATTCAATTATTACGAGTCCTATCGAATGGTCTTCAGGAGATTGTCACAAAGGCGACGCACATGGTATATCGCTTTGCGAAATTCGAAGCGTCGCCCTCCCAGCAACACGTCCAAAGTGCCGCCGTCAAGGGGCCGGAATTGGTCGAATCTCTGATGAATGTCATACTTACGCATGATAAGAAAGAGGTACTGTCAGCAATATCGCAACGATTCATGACGTATATTTATTTCAGATCGTTAACAACGCGCTCGGCTCGCTATTTCACATGTCTACTCGACCAGACACTTTGAGCATTCTAAATTTGGTTGTGTTCAAGTCGAAGGGGCAGCTGATTTTTGAAATCGTCAAGCGAATGGGGTGCGATCTTTATCTTTGATTGCTATTTTTGCAATTACACGAGCTTTCAGGTCGACAAATCACGCGTACAACAATTATGCCTTACTCACTTTGCACAGTTTGCTCGAACAAGAGCCGATCGGCTCGAGGCAGGCCCGGGCATTTGCTCGCCAAGCCAACGCCCTTGTGAATATTGTCAGTCGACTGGATGGTCACAATGAAAAGCACTTGACAATTGCAATCGATTGTGCGCGACATATTTACCAGCACAACACTGATCAAAAGGTTCTTTTAAAAGAAATTATTTCCGCTTCACAAATCTTCTTTTCTCATATTTATTCTCTTAAGACGCTTCGGCTTTGTACTGCGCTTGTCTATTGTTAAATATTTATATGCGCAGCGAATACTTTGAAAAGGTTACTAAGCTGAATTAGCGGCCACTCAAGAATGTTTGCATTACACTTCGTTGATGAATGTGCTAAATCTCGCCGAACATAGCTGCATCGCTTACCCATTCACATTCGTTTTTACTCTATAAGTCATCAGAGTATAGCTTAGATAATATTAATTCCCTTCTAATTAATCTTATATTGTCATTTGGCGAGGCGTGTGAACGTAAAACCTCAAATTTGCAGCTGATATTTGTGCAACTGGGCGGGCCGGCGAAGTTGGTCACCATCCTGCGATCGTTCAACTACGAGAAGTTGCTGTACACGACGAGCAGCGCGTTGAAGGCGTTGGCGGACTGCTCGCAGGCGGGCACGAGTACCGCCCAGGCGATCGTCGACGCCGGCGGCATCCAAGCGCTTTCCCTTCGGCTCGACCACGCCTCGCAGCGGTTGGTCATCGCCTCCCTCGAGTGTCTCTGCGCCATCAGCGACGTCCGCACCGACACCGACGTGCGCGAAACCCTCGGAAAGCTGCTTCAGCTCCTCGGCGTCACCGATGGTCGCGTCGTTCTCCATTGTCTCGGCATCCTCGCCAATATGGCCGCCAACAACCCTCGCAATAAAGTGAGCGATTTGTTCCTTGTTGACTGCCCGAGTTTGCAACCGACAATTTCTCCCTTTTTAATTGCTTCACTCTGCACGCTTTCCATAACTTGTCAGATATCGGCAGACAGATGTCGTCTCTGTCGATGTGCATTTCGCGTAAATCGATATACGAACCGTCGTATGCGATCTGCGTTTTAAAGTCGTTGTCCATCGCATGTGCGGCTCTGATTGTATGCTTTTTAGGAGTTCCTGTATAAGAGCAAGGCGGTCGCTTGGTTGTTGCGAGTTCTTCGCGCCGCCTACGTGGAGAACCTCAACTATCTGTCGCCGATGCAATTGGAAGAGGTACAAGAGATGGCGTTGATGACGCTGCGCAATCTGACGACCGGCTTCGACGGCGCCGATCTCGCTCAACAGGAACTGATTCAAACGCCGGGCGCCGTTCAGCTGTATTTGAGATCGTTGATCAATATGCGACCAAAGATTCTGAAGCAGACTCTCATGGTAGGATAATTGTTGGGAGATGTGGTTACTAATGCAGTAGTGGACTGCGTTTCAGATTCTGAATCGAGCATCTCAGTATGAGGCAAATCTCCCTTTCCTGCGCGACGCCTTCGATGACAACCCCGAAGAGAACTTCGTGAGCGCCGTTTCGCGCGCCGTCAGCGTCGCTCATGGACAGCGCTCGACGATGAACGCTGTGAGTAATATCTTATTCACTCAAAGGCGTTGCGCTTTTCCTATTATCCTCAAATTTTACTCTGTCGTCCAACGAATTCGCCATTCTTTATCACTGATATCTTTTTAGAACGAAGTAGAAGGCGTAAAGATGTCCGACTTGCTGTCGCCCGGCTTGGCCACCCTCCAGAACCTCAGCCACGAGCCGCTTCTATTCCGCCAAATTCTCGATCTGTCGAAGAAAGAGCGCAGCGAGACGGAGCAACTGAAACCCATGCAAATCCTGAGCCAGGCGACTGAGGAGAATGTGCGACGGAGCGCGCTCGGATTTCTGCACGAGATGGCGCGCGAGCCGAACGTCGCCGGTCAGCTCCTCGCCGACTCCAACGCCCTCCATCTATTCCAAACATTTGCTCAATCTCAGAGTCAGGCCATTGGTACGTCGCCTTTTTCGACATCTCTTTTTTCATCTATCGCTGAAAATATTCTCCTTCTTATCATAACAATGTTCGTTTGGATTGTTTTCTGGGGTTATATACTCCTAATGATGGTTAGTTTCAATGACTTTTTGCGGTAATCAGTGGAACTTTTACATAACCATCCGTACCTGATTCAGCAATAACCATTACGCATTGTGTGTCGCTTTGCAGCAACTTATGCAAGAGGGATCCTCGATCAGCTACAAATGCACCGTCAGCAATCCGGCACAATGGGCGACGACTTTTATTACCTACCCGACGGACTTCAGGTATATTCTTTAAGTTGCAAATTGCTGATGTAGCATTAACCGTGACAAGCATTCCATCTTTAGGACTTCAATGATCCATTTGCGAACTTTTTGGTTCAAAATGCGTCCCTTGACGACATGGCGACGGCAGCCGCACCGACACAACAGATTCGTAAGTATATTTCGATGATAACATGAAGATCATGGGCAACAACTTTCAGTTCCGTATCCCTCTCCAATGATGGACCTTGACAACCAGATGGGCAGTCCGTCGAGTCCTATGCAACATTTGCAACTGGGTTCATCGTAAGCCGCTGGCCGTCGAGCGCAGAATCTTTCTATGGCATAAATGGTTGCTTTTGCGTCATTCGTACTTGCTGTAGCTTTTTAACCTCTTCTAGCTTCGATATATTTGTACATAATGTACGCGTTGTTTTTATATTGTTCAGCAGTGAAGCTTTAGATTGCTAAATCGCGGTGCGAATTTGCGTTTTATGCAAGTAACAAACGGTGTCTTGTGTAATTGCAGTTTTAGTAAATGTCTCGAATACATCTCTTGAATCTCGGTTGTTCCATTACTGTTGTATTCCGTAAGGCTAACACTATGCGATTTCAGTGTCTTTTTAACGCTGAGGCGTTGCTCTTGAAATAACGCGATGTATGCGGTAAAACATACGTTTCATTGTTACCTCATATAAAACAGAAAGAGTGCAACTTGCATTTGTATACAATATACAAGCAAATGTAAGCTTGCAACTCAAAGTGCATGCAGAAGTGTACAAGACTAAACGAAATAAAACCGACGAAACGAAGAAGCTTTGGTAGGGTGGCGACTGCTGAATCACCAGTTGAATGAACCAAACAATTCGTGTCTGAAATAATACCATTACTGAACTAGCCGAAAAGAACTGAAAGATAGTGAGTAGTGGTAAAAAAGAAAGAAGATCACTTGGAGAAGTAATGCAAACGACTAGAGATTAGTGACTGCGGTTGTAACACAGTGCTACGATGAAACAGTTAAAATGTCGTTGAATGTGGCAAGTAAATGAACCATAATTACTTGGCGTTCTGCTTCGGCGCCGTCGACTGGAAGACAGAGCTGGCAGCCATCAGATTCTGAATGTACTGCCCTAGCACCTGGTTCTCAGAACGTAGTTTCAGACTCTCTTCCTTGACGCTGTCGACTCTCTGACTCAGATCTGCAACATTCCTACTAGTACAACGAATACTCTTCCTTACACCATCATTGANGAACGTAGTTTCAGACTCTCTTCCTTGACGCTGTCGACTCTCTGACTCAGATCTGCAACATTCCCACTAGTACAACGAATACTCTTCCTTACACCATCATTGAACAATCGTTACACATGAGTGAAAGTAGCAGATTGTACTTGATCGATGATGCATGCAATTTCCAAAATATAATTTCGTGATGCGCCTTAACGAAAGCGCTCAAAACACTGATAGTATAAAAGTATGATCGGTGTATCCAATCAAACCGAGTCATAAACGACTACAAGTAGGAGGAGTGATACGTAGAGTTTCAAAGCATGAGCATAATGAAGAGTAAATCTGATAAAGGTCGACTAACCATCGAGAGTGTTCTGCAGTTCGAGCACCTGTGAAATGAGTCTCGCCTTTTCCTCCTGATCTTCTTCGGGCTCGTCGCGAGGTAGCGGGTTAGCCGGTCTTGGCGTTCTGCCGCCCATTTGCAGGGAGCTGGTTGCGTCGTCTACAATTTCACATTTATATAGCTCTCCAGCTGTCTCCTTTCTGTCGAGTCTTGGCCCACAGCCCAAACTAATCTCCGATCATCGCATTCGAGAGAAACACTTACCGCCTTCGTCGGCCAAAGGAATGTCTGTGTCGCATCCATCAGCCATCTTGCTTCGTCGACTTCTCGCTAGGAGTGCTAATTTTGCAAGCTACTTTGCTTTCGTCGTCCCAATCTTCCAATCTTCAACTTCCTTGTACAATGGGTTAAAACGGCCGACGAGTCAGCGTCATCGATTGGGGTCGGCCAGTCTGATGCGCTTCATCAAACACAAAATGCAGACGCACATTTAGAGCGCGACTACGGTATTGGAGTATTGGAAATGCACGCAGTCAACTGTCTCTGTAAGTAAATAATGGTGCTCAGTTAATTCGGCGGTCGGCGATCAACCAACGACGTGGCAGCGATAGGGATAATACGGAGGACGATCGACGGACGCATCGAGAAGAGCAGAATATCTTACCAAGATAACGCGCTTCGCCGATAGAAAGCTCGTCGGAAAAATTAAAGCCCACATTGCGTGACTGATCGACTTTTGGTGGTGCGACGTGGTGATTAATATTGAGAACAAGCCCCCCTTCTACAAGATGATCACCGACGTCCAATTGGGCGTGATGGCCAACATTGTGGGCGTGACTATTTTCGTTCTGGTAATCCTGTTCCACTATATCATCGCGAACGACAAGAAGACGATCAAGGAGCATGAGGACAAGAAGGAATAAGGCGTTAAATGCTCGTCGAGTATCGTCCCTGACTCTTTTCTCTTCTTTTTGGTGCGTTTTCTGTATGAAATCGATAGAAGGGAGGATGAACGAGTCGCTTGCAGATCGAGGGTCTTTTCTATTGCTGCTGCTGTGTGTGTTCGGGTACGTGCGTCAGCGCTGTGCAATGGGCGATGCGTACGCAGCTCACTACTCGACCAGAGGCCATGGGCCGAGTCCCCCCGCCAGCCCTCCGCCGGAAGGCCGCTATATCGCAACTTCATGTATCGAAAACGTAGTAGACGATAACATTTTTACAAAGCGAGTACATCATATACCGTTCTCACTTTAGGCACGAAAGATCAGTGGGCTCGCGATGATCCTGCCTTTCTTGTTCTGCTCAGCGCTGCGCTCGCTGGTAAGTCGCCGCCGGCTGCGGGCAGCTTAAAATATAGGGGAAACTTTTTGATCAGTTACGAGTGTCGAGACCAAATACCGTAGAACGCCAAATTTAGCCTATCTTTAGCATGCAGTAGGTCAAGGAAAGTCTCAGGAAGGACTGTTTTGTCGTTACTGAGTGAAAAATTTTTCCCTAAACAGCGGAAATATTTTATACCAGTAAATGGGGGACCGACACATTTTGACCGCTAAAACCGACTTACCATTATTAACGATTTTTGTCATATACAAAACATTGAAAACCGAAAATTGGCGACCGCTCAAACCGCTATAAGCGATTTACCTTTGAAATACACCAGACATCGTTTACAATCTCGAATCTAATCAATTAACAATTAGTGGACATCATATATACCATTTCCTACTTTAAAGAGCGCGCTTTCTATATCAAGCGGACATTGTCCATATTGTTCTGACTTTGAAAATGTCCTTTTGATTTAAATAATGTCCTTAGTGAAATGGAATGTGTCCATATGAAAGTGGGAATGGTTGCACTGGTGAAATAACTGGTAGATTTTATGAACAAATACCGATACATTCCAATTTTAGGTTATCGATTCTTGTCATGATGTATATAAATCTGGCCAGAATTATTTTACCAGCGCAGCTATATTAAGTCCTTTAGTCGAAGCATTAAACTCTTCGGCTTCAAAATCTATACTTGATATTTTTTCAACAGTACGGACAAATGTGATCCGTGAATAAGGCAAACCGCTTCGAAGATTCGTAGTGCATGATTCTGTTATTTATTATGCGTATAATGGACAATTGATTTAAAATGGTGTTCTGCCACGAAAAGTGATATATTGAGGAGTTTATCTCAGCGGGCTATACTATATGCGGCTCGTCATCCACTTACTGGTCGAAAAATTATGAGTAAACTCGAGTCACTTTTTTGTTCGTCCTTCCTTTCCAACATCAATAGTTTCGATTGACCCGTCTAATATCATCCGTCGTTATATTTGCAATGGCACTCGTCATGCATTTCAGTGTCGAGCATACTGTTCGCCGTTGTTTTGGGCCTGAGTTTGTGGGGATTCGTCAAGTTCTTCTTGTGGGTCGTCTTCATCGACTGCATCGGTGTCGGCGTAGTGGTGGCAACTTTGTTATGGTCAGTTTAATTTTCTCACCACTAAAAGCTATCTCTCTGTAGGTTGGCACGAATACGTTCAATACTGTAAAAAGTAATGGCGTCTGCTGCTGGAGTTTTAACGATAGCAATATCTTTCATTCGCGAGTATTTTAAGCGGGCGTCACATAGGTAGTACACTAAGATAAAAGCCAAAAGGTAATGAGACGATCAAGAAGGTCTGGGTTAGCCGCACTTTTTGATCGCTCGTCTGAAAACGCGTAAGACGTTCTCCTTCCGATGTAACAACGCATTAAGTGAAATTTCTATCATTTCTTAATGAGTTTTTGCCTCAGCTATGTGACCACAGCCTCGATGCTTAATACTGAAAACATTAGATGTGCCAAACCGGATTCATTTAATCGTATATATTCATCGACGATGACCAGAGTATCGGTTTAGGTTTGTGTCGAACCGGTGGCTTCGACGCGTGGACGATCAAGACGTCGAATGGGGCTACTGCTTCGACGTCCACCTTAACGCCTTCTTTCCATTGCTGACCATGTTGCACGTGGTCATGCCATTATGCTTCTCAGGTGCGTTCCCTCTCCTCTCCCGTTCGATGTTCACCTTTGCTGAATGATAAATTTCCAGTTATGATCAACTATCCCAATCTGTTGGCACGTTTCTTCGGCAATACTATTTGGTTTGTTGCGATCGGATACTATGTCTACATCACTTTTCTCGGATATACTGGTTGGTGCCTATCGAACTACTATTCAATTACCATAGCAGAAGCATTTTGTTAAAAGTGTGCCTTTTATGGTCATTTATGGATTCGGTGATCTTGCACCCTCTACGAAATTTTGTTGACGAGACTAAACGTCATTTACGCCGTAGTTGTTTATACCATTTCCGCTTTGATAAAGGCGTTTTTCAAATCAACAAGGGCACACTTCTTAAGTCTTATCAATATGGAAGATGTCCTTATCAAATTGGTCAGTGATATAATTAAGCGTTTCGGCATATTTTTTTCTCAAAATATCTCAGGGTGACAAATTGTCGCTGTACATATTTTTCGTTCTCTACTCGTTGATTTCAGCGCTGCCGATACTCAAGAACACGCACGTATTTCTCTACCCGTTCACGTTCTTATTCATCTTCTATGTGGCGACGGTGACCGCCGGCTGGAACATATCTCAGACGGCTATGAACTTTTACCACTTTCGTGCCGAGACCCACAACACCTAGAACTCGTCCATTTTAACGAATGTCGCGCAGTTGGCAGAATCCGACATGTGTTTCAAAAAAACGTCATCATTTTTGCAAAAAAATGACATCATTAATTGTTGAGCGCGTTTTGCTATTTCTTGTCATGCACGCATGTGTATATAGGAATGTCAAATATGCGCAATTATTAGTAGTGTTAAGTTATGCTGTCGTATGAAAAGGGTTATCTCGCTGAACTAACTGCATGCAGCGGCCTTTGGCTAATATTGTGAGGTGGCATACGATTTTGACTCTTGTCTTTACGTCCTTTTGCGTGCTAAATTAAAGCTATAACGGTAGTAGATGTGTGATCAGGGGTTCACTGACTCGTTTTTCTTGGCTGCAGCAGGCGATGACGACGTCTGTTTGCGCACGTCGACGAAATTTGCGCCCTCTTCATAAACGCGCGTTCACTATCAAGCAACATATTTGCATTCGAATGCAAAATTGAGCAGCCGTTTGTTATTACGCGAGTGGCTCATCATGCAACCGTGGCAAGCATTTCTGACGTCCGTGCGATCCTGATCTAGCTCCAACGCTACTTTAATCGAAAACCTCCTGATGCAAAGAGCGCTAATAAAAGGCCTTTTCGGTGTATTCCTAACAAATTAAAGTTAATTAATATAAGCGCACGCTTAAATATTGTTGAACTGAAATTTGATGAGTTTACAAACTTGTGCACCAAATGCTACAGTATTGAGTGCAGGCCAGTACATTGACATATCCTTACGCTAATACACGTGGACAACAACGCTGCAACGCGTCTCACACGTCAGCTTCAAAATATATCGAATGATAAATGCGTTTACTTAGCTTATTTTCAAATTATCAGGAGACATGAACACAATAATCAAGACACCGTTCAGTAATCGAGCAAGTCGCTCGCAGAGTAAGCACTTGGAGAAAGCTTCAGTGATTTACAAAGAATATTTGTTACTATAGCTCTCTTGAGAGAACCATTCGCACTTAATCGCAATATAATTGAAATCCTAAATCTGTGTTTCGCTCGCGGTCGAATAGTCAGCTATATACACTGAAACCCCGAACAGTGCAGCACAACCAATTTTTAGGTAAAGCGGAACTTATTCAAAGTCGTTTAGCGTGCCAACATACGAGATGATGATGGTCAAGAGATAACTGCAACTATTCGAGTTCTATTTTAGTATTCACTTTACGGAGCGGTACTGTCGCGCTCAGTCATAGTATTCTTCCTTTACAAAGCTATTTTTGGGCTCTCCTCTCCTTCACTTTTCATGCTAAAAAACTCGTATAATTGCATGAACCAAAAATGTACAACTTTTGAATTGATTCCAAGGTGTTACACTCGTTTGGGTTGTGCTGTTTTGTAAAATATTAGATTTTCC
>NIUQ01005373.1:0-10952 GCA_002796945.1 Plectus sambesii
TCACCATCACCAACGACCATAACCGATTGTCGCCCGAAGACATTGAGCGAATGATCAACGACGCTGAGAAGTTCGCCGATGAGGACAAGAAGGTTCGTGCGACTTTTATTGGCCCTTTATCTGACCCAATCAGCAGGGTTTTAGTCTGATTGATACTACAAAATCATTCAACAAAGTCTCGTTGATTTGTGTCTAGCAAAAGGCTTTAGGCGTACCGATAAGGCTCGCACATCAAAAAACATTATGCATACGAATGAAGTTCATTTTATTCACTCCCCCACCTCCAATATTTGATTTTCTATCGACAAAGGAATAATTCGTAATTTATTTCAGATCAAGGAGCAGGTTGAGGCGCGCAACGAGCTCGAGTCGTACGCCTACTCGCTGAAGAACCAGATCGGCGACAAGGAGAAGCTTGGAGGCAAGCTGAGCGAAGACGAAAAGAAGACCATCGAGTCGGCCGTCGACGACGCCATCAGCTGGCTCGAAGGCCACAAGGAGGCCTCGGTCGAGGATCTCCAGCAGCAGAAGAAGGACCTCGAAGGCATCGTCCAGCCCATCGTCAGCAAATTGTACGAGGGCGCCGGTGGTGCACCGCCTCCGGCCGGCGGCGAAGAGGAGGAGGGACACGGCGGCGATGACAAGGACGAGCTCTAAGTCACCCATCTCTCTCTTTCCTCCCCCTGCTCAGTAGACACCGATATAAATTATCTCGTCTTTTTCGCCTCGTTTTCGCTTCAGATTTTTGTCTTCTATGCTCCCTCCGAGTTGTTGTTGATGTTGTTTTGACACACATTTTTTTCTCGTGCGCGCTCGTTTTTCTTTTTTTGCGTTGTCGAACCTTTTTATGTAAGTAATGAGTGTCGTGCGCGTTAAAAATGAAGTTTATTATTGTGCTGCGATTTGATAAAGACAAGTCGTTTCGCACGGAACACTGTTGTTGTTGTTTTTCGCTCTTGGATACGGTAGTGTAATTTATGCTTGTGCAACGTGTGCCGCGCGTTCTGATTCGTTCGGCGGCAACCCCCGAGCTGTGATGTATAGTGTATTTGAATGGCGATTTCGTAACTTGTCGATCGGTTTTGATTGACCCGCGCCATTCGTATATAAACAACTGGCTCTCTACATCTGTCGTTTCTTCGGCAATACGCACGTAACTGAGAATAGCTAAAATGAGAAAGAGGCAGAAGAGACTTGTTAGGCTTGTCGACGAACGGCGCAAAAGTGCAATGAGTAAGTTGACGCGAAAAGGAAATAATGATAGAGGAATAATTTCGCAGAGCCGCTCGGCCCGACTGCTACTTCGACGACTGGCAAATAACATGCTGCAGGACAACTCAACGCCGCCAATAAATCTTAAAATCAAGCAAGGCTGTGGCCTGAGAAATACACTCTACTTGTATACGAACATTCTCCAACTTTGATTTTGCAGTTCCATAATAATGCGAAATGGTGTAAACATAGAGTAGTAGATAGGCGCAATACGAAGTAGTCTGCGTGTGCAATTGAGACAACGCTCAAAAGCCGGAGAGCGACAATTCTGGCGCATCATCTCCAGTATTCTTTATCTGAATATCGAGTATGTGAATGTCACAATCGGATCCGATGAAGAAAGGCTCCTCTGCCGGCCAAAGTCACTTCTGAAGCAATAAACGCAAGTGTTTCATCCTAACACCATCAAGTGCAACTATTCATTTAGGTCAATACAAACTGAATGAGGAATTCAGAGAGCGCAGTTTGATCGAGTAACCGGCCTGTGACACCACGATTCAGCGCTACTTCACTCTACGGTGCATCAGCGCGCGAATGTCTGCTGGTGAAAAGAGGATAGTGGTGACATTAAAGTAGGTCATATGTTACACCGTTGAGATGCACTTTATTATTTCTTTATTATGGCACTGATGTAGTTGCTATTTGGCTACCATAATTACCGTGCATGAGATTTTAGCGCACTGGGCCCTATTTCACGAAAGCTCAGAATCGGAAATCTGTGATAATTTGGCTGAGTAGCGCACATCAGCCGTATATCACCTAGTATTAACAGTATGAGACTCAGCCGACTTATCACAGATTTCCGATTCTGAGCGTTCGTGAAATAGGGCCCTGGACATATTTTGCTTCAACATGCAATAAACCGATTTTTATCCCATGAATAATATACAACATATTCAACGTTCACAGACCAATTTTATAAATCTAATGTAAACATTAATCTGGAAATGTAATTACATTTCTGCATTGTCGCCACTTATTTATTTACAAAATGTGTGATGATAATGCAAAAATATAATCACATTTCCATTTTAATATTAATTTTATCAAACTGGCCCTAAACTGCGCGGCGCTCGATTCAAATGGCTGCACCTACTCTGCCCTCTTCCCGTATCGCATTACATCATACATCAACATAATTTGAGAAATGTCAATAGCAAATACGTCATTCTCGCAAATTTACAAGGTATATCGTCAGTTGCAGACGTCGCGTGAATCCGAGGAACCTAATAATACGGTCGAAAGCAATACCGACGTAATTCGTCAACGATGCGCTTGACGCCAGGCTCGTACGTCGATGCTTTGCTTCTTGGACGCGTTCGAAAACAAGGCGTTCAACAGCCGCATCGCTAACGTACGGTTAACGCAGCGTGCTGTTCACGAATATCTTGTTGCATGTGTTAGCTATAAAAATGCTGCTAATTCACATCGCAGTCATTTGGTTACGATTTCATCTAAACGATTGCTAATAATCTGTCATTTATCTCGCAAGCGAGGTTGCAAAAAATAATTTAGTGTGAGCAGCCAATTCTATCATAACAATTTACATCTGTGTCGATACCGCTGTATCAAACCAGGTTAAAGAGCATTTTATATACTGGCAGTTTATTGTTCTGATATTATTTCATTCGTCTTTAATTATTAATGTACTTATAACTTATAATCTGCAGCCTGAATGACGTGCATGATCATAGAACGCAAGCAACTGAAGGCTGATAAAGGCAATAGACAGTAGCTTCGTTACGGGTGCGGCTCGTTTACTCAGCGTCCGTCCAAAAGTACCATGCGCAAGATGAACTATGATAATCGCTTCACGCTCGGTTAGTAAGTGCCAAGAGCAAACAACCACACAATCTGATTTATATTTGCTGTCTCCGTGGGAGAGTTACTGGTTACCTATAAGGGAGTTAGCCTAGGCGACTGAAATTTGGCAAAGTGGACTTTGTTTATCCACTAAAGCTGGTGACCGCTGCAGTCGGCGTCTTCGTAAGGTTGGGACATGCTTCCCGCCGTCCTCTGTCTCAAAAGAGGCAGTGAAGCGTACTAGGCCAGGTTGTAAATATAGGCGCAAGTTGCTGCAGCAGTATAACTAGACGGAACTAAAATTTTTTGAGGCGTTTCAGCTGCCAATTAGCAACAATGAAGACCTGGCAGTTTTGGCTGTTTTCTGCGTTCTCTGCCGCTCTTTACTGCAGTCATCTAACCTCCTGTCATGAGAGTAGCACTTTTTGGACTATTGGCCGTCACTCAAATGTGCCTTTCGACGTTGCTTTACTAAAAGAAGAGAGTCAGGCCCATGATCTCGCTAAGGAGACAGTTGTTCAAACCGTAAGCGTTCTTCGCTTTTCGACAGTGGACAGCCGAGGGCTGTTGTATGAAACTATTGCGACTGCGAAATTGTGCAATTGTAAGCGCAGTATTAGGTTGGAAAGCTGAAAGCATGGTGATAGCCAAACATTAATCTATCATTGCACATGCAGCTCTGTACCGCTGCAAATGCAAAGTGTTTTATGGAAGAGACATCAGTTATCAACCGACGAGTTTTGCTTGATCCACCGATTATTTTAGATATCAAGTTTCCTGAATGAGGCAGGATTTCTGTCAGCCGATATAGTTGCATTTCGGTCAGTTTAAGCTTTGCTTGTAAAAGTTCCGCTCTAATCTGCGACTGTTCCAGGCATCCAAGCGGAAGTTTTTCGTCGCTCTCAGCTGCTGCAGGCTCAATATTTTTTGCAAAACTTACTTTCAATCAAGTACACGATCGCTCGACCATTATCCAGCTATTCAGAGCGAGATCAGATATACTGCTTCTGTCATTGTCAGGTGAGCGCCCAAATAAACATTATTGCCATTTGAATTCTTCCCGACATAATTTGTGTGTCTGCGGTAAAGCATGTAAAATTAGCTTTTGTCCCTGATTTTCGATCGGTTAACTACTGCGATGCACGCTAAATCTCATTCGTCATCATTGCTAACAGAAGTGAGTATAAATGCTTACAACCAACGCTCACAATCTAACATTGCTACTGCATGCGCGATAATAGTATCAGATGAGCAAGGTTAACATTTATTTACATCTAGTATGACGGAATAATAATACTGGAAGTAAAATTCAAAAATAAAGACCTTTAGACCGCGAAATGATCTTCGAAGACGAAATTACGCGTAAGAACGTGGAACAGATGTTGAGTCAGTTGGAAAGCCGCCAAAACAACTGCCAAAATGGGGGTGTTCAGCTCCAGGACAACACGTGCGCCTGTCCTAATTACTTCACAGGCGATTTCTGCGAACAGAGAGTTTGTCTGAATGGCGGCTATACCATAGCCTCGTATCCGAGATGCGTCTGTCCTCCTGGATATCACGGACTACACTGTGAACCGCGTATGCTTCAATGCGTCTTCTTTTCACAAGCATAAACACTTTGCAAAGTCATCATATATTTTTACAACACTGTTTGTTACAATAACTACTCCCTACATTATGACTAACACAATCATACAAAATATTTTTTTTTTTTTTTCTCTTTAGTTCTTCACGATATTTCTATGTTTATAGTAAAATGAGCTGGTTCTGCCGTGGGAACTCTTAAAAATGTGCTCAAATTGAGAAGTCAAGTTGAATAGCTGATTTCTATTATATTTTTCTTTGCTTATATACAATTTTTTAGTTCCTTGCTCACCGGCAACTCAGTTCACATTTGATTTCCAACAGAAGACGCTAGTAGTTGTGTTCGAGGCTCGCGACTCTATGGCGATTGACTTGCAAGGACTTATTTCGGCACTCTCATCGGTCACTAACTTTTTCCAAACTAATCGTCCGGGATACTACGATTCATACCAAATCACTACTGTCGTACAGCCAGGTAAGTTATCAGTTGGCAGATATGCGATGGAAGACTTTTTGTCCCAACCAACTTGTGCATCACAGTCGTTTCGTACGAGTTTGCCTCTAAAACAGCCATTCTCACTTGAAATTTCACTCAATCAAAAGCGAAGTCGTAACGTTCGGACTGGCTTCGATCTAACAATAAACATTCAATCCTTCTGTTGCGTGCTGCATAAACTTTTCTCACATCTTAAGTTTCTCAAAATAACAGCGTTCTATGACATCACCTATCAACGCCAGCTGCTAAGCCAAAGAACAAGGTTTTGGACAAAACAAAACGTCAATGAAATCCGTTAATACCGGTGATTGCGGGACCGGCAAAAATCATCGATATTAGCGAAATATCGGAATAAGCGAAACTGATTTAAACGAGTTGCACTGGATTGCATCGATGGCTCTTTCGTATCCAAATCGCGTGTTCCGGAAACAGTCTTTTCTTGCAGACACTAATCCAGGGATCATAAAACAGACCATCTGGTATCGATCATCCAGCGATTTCTTATCTTCGCTGCAAAATGTCGTCCTACTTTCGGGCAACTGTAATCAGCCGATACTGACTGGCATCCTAGACGCTATTCAGCATTCACCGTATACCCATGCCAAATCGCCATATTTCATCTTCGTAGATGCTTTGGCCAGTGATATTGACATGGAGGAACAAGTTCGAACTGCAGCACTAGCTTGGGGAGTCCAGGTTGGGAAGTCCATTATTTTATGAGTCGATGTTTGAAAAGAAACAGAATCAGACTTTACTGAATCACTGCACGTCAAAAGAATCAGACTGTTGAACATCAGCACGCTGAGCTGTTCTTCGTCTTATATTGTAACTCTTTTAACTACCTTCACTGAACGAAGTTTGGTCTTTTAATGTTTACTAAACGAATGCCAACATCACTCTCTAGAGCGACATGTAAATATTTCAGCTATTCTTCATTACCAGTCAACTGCCAAGCTCCGGATGCAGTTTGGATATTGCAGATCCCGGTTTTCAAGTTTACTTAAACCTGGCCAGAGCAACGCAAGGCGAAGTTATACAATTGCAGTACAATAAAGCTGACGTTGAATCGGTAAGATAATTCATCCTACCAGTATATAACTATCGATAATCATTCACGTACTTATGGAAGATTAAACAATGACAGGGGATGCACATTTCAGCTGGTAAATTTAGTCGTTCCTCTTTTATACCAAGAAACTACGATAGCTGCAGCAAACTACGCAGCATGCCCCGCGAATGGCAAAAGCGACAATTTCACAGTTGATTCCAGTGCAACGGAGCTGCTTATATTCTCAACTGGAGGTTAGCTTTTCTCTCTTTTATTCCTTGAGTGATGGAACAAAAATTGCGCTAAACGTTCGCAGAACGGTAGATAGTATTTTTTGACCAGTGCGCGGGAGTTGAACAATAAATCATTTTCGTCATACCACCGATATATTTCGGACGCGGCAGTTTGAATTCTGTTTTCCGCAAACGATGTCAAGCACTTTGGCGTAATGCTACATTCTCATGTTTGCACATATCTCGAAGATTTCACAAATATAATAACATCTGAAAAAGCCCCATAATTCTGTTCGAGCAGCGATTGACACAGGCTTCCGTTATCAATTCTTGATCACTCTTCGTATTCCGCTCACCTGTTGATGCTCTATCTAGGGGCATTTTTACTCTCTAACGGCAAGCCTTTGACGCCGCAGAACACCAGCGGCGATTTGAATATTTTCTCAATGCCAACATCTACCAACAACGTTGAAGTGCAATCAGTGAGTAGCGGAAACTGTGGATATCGTGTGTTTGTGCAGAGCACAAATTCTATCTTGGTCAGCTACACGCCTAATCCAAGCATCGACTCATATTCAACCATCATGACAGCAGGTAACAATCACATATTTTTATGACCATACTATTTCTCACTTTCGAGTAGCATCGCATATCATCCAGTTTTGTGCACTCCAGTTTTTACAGTAGTTTCACCTAAAGAAGCTAATTCTTTTCAGCTTACCGCATTAAAATGCGATTTAAATGTCAAACTAATTAAAAGATGTATTATACCATCGTATTTTATTTAATACAGAGCATGGTACCTGTGAGTTAACTTATGCACCCTTCGAATATTCTCCAAAAATTACTTAATTTTTAATATTTCGTAGAAGCGAAGCAAAATTATGTTTGCTCAGTATCTTTTACGGGTAAAGAAATCATTATTATAATTATAGTGTCTAACATGTCATATCAGGATATTTTTTATTTCTGTATTTCAGGATTGCCCTTTTCTGCTGTAGCACGATCCACAACTGTGCCTCTCCCGACAAACTTGTCTTTGGCATTCTTCAACGATGACGATGAAACGCCGCTTTTTACTCCGAATTTTTCACTAACAATGCAAAGATCGACTGACTGCATCTTTCCCACCTTGTTCGAAGCTTGGTCTTCCTGCGCTCCCGGTCCCCTGAATGTCAAGGTAATTCAAGAGTACAACCCATCACACCATAAATTGATGCCGGTGCGAAGAACCAGAAAAGAACCGATAACTTAGTCATGCAAATAATAGTAAATAATATTTCTGCTTCCACACTAGACTTGGGAATATCATAATTTCCATGTCTTCGCAAATCAAACATCTTACGGTTGAGTAATGATTAAACATACTTTTGGAAGGGCATCACGCAGCAGTATTGTTTGCTCACTTAGCTGTGTTATTTTAGCTCTACGCACAAGTTCCTGGAATTGGCAGCATCGAGCGAGTGTATCCCGGATACTGTCATGATTGTAAGAAGGACCGTACAAATAATTATCAGCTAACAACTTTGCTTTTTAGTCCAGCTAGTGCCCACAACAACAGCGTCTCCAATCACATGTCAGAATGGCGGAACACCGTTGGCGCACGCCTGCGGCTGCCCTCAGTATTTTGGAGGAAAGTTTTGCGAAATAATTCAGTGCATCAATGGAGGAATTATGAAATACGCTCCCGATGGCACCAGTTACTGCTCCTGTCAGCTTGGCTATACAGGCCTCCACTGCGAGATGCGTGAGTTGCTGTTGTGAAAGCAAGTTCTTCTGTGAGGTGTAGTAGGTGGTTCAGTGGTTTCTTTCTTTATTTTATTTGGTATTATACTACTGTAGAGACCAATACAATGAGTTACAGTAATTGACGAAGGGAGAATTTTGATAGAGAGACAAAGTTACCAAGCGACCAGTTTCTACCGCTCCTCTTTTCCAAGTGCCCTCGCATTTCAACCTAGGATCAAACAGGATCTCTTGTTAACATTACAAAATCAACGAGCGTAGGACAACTATACTGGAATAATAAAACGAGCGTAGGACAACTATACTGGAATAATAAAACGAGCGTAGGACAACTATACGGGGATAATAAAACGAGCGTAAGTGGTCAAAACAGGAAAAGGAACAAAGGGTGAAGGACAAAGTTTTTGACGATCGCTTTCGCGACACTCCCAGGGCAATAGAATGTAGCCTGAGTTCAATAATGATTAAATGGATTGTGAGTCTAACATGAAGAGTATGCAACATAAATAGCATAAAGGAATTAGAGATGGTAAATAGAGTACTTATAAAGTAATAGAGAGAGATGAATCATCGCGATTTCGCGACAGTTGCAAATAACTAAAATTATTCGATCATATGAACACAGGACGGGCTCAGCAGTGTTTCATGACGATGCCAGAGAGAGAAACAAATTAAATCAATCACTGCGCTTACAATACGACATTTTCCGAGTTGAGCAGTTGAAATGATAAAGAGCATTCTTTTTATGCAGTGACTTGCAACGAGACGAGTTCATCGGTTCTCGGCGGATCAAACGATGCCACTCATCGAGACCTGTCCGTCGTCATTCTGAACAGAATCTCAATGGCAAGTTATCAGTCCGAATGGCGATATGGATTCGAAAACTTCACAGGATGGTATGACGCAAATCAACCAAACTACTTTGACAACTACTACATCACCACGTTTATTGCAAAGGCTAATTCAAGTTAGTAATTGTTTGCAAAATTATATCGTTTATTTGACATTTTGACTCAGTCATTTTGTTAATGTGCTTTTTCGTTTTCCACCTTAAACGTTCGCTATTTTCTTCTTTTATATTTAGATAATCATGAAGTGCATAGTGTCTAACTTTTCAATATTTGTGATAACACTGAGCTGATCACATAATTGTTTTTTAATTTGAGTAGTTCACAACGCTATTCAGCGTGACATCCGATTTTTTTCATGATCTCGTTCAAATGAAAGAATTTAGGCGGCTTTGTATACAATATAATTAACAAGCTACCATTCACAACATCTGCGGCATTTCGATCGCAGATCCGTGGCTTGGGTTTAACGGTTTCAACTGTCACTACTGGACAGCCAGTTCTTTCGGCCATTCAAAGAACGATTGTCGACAATTCGGGCAATATTGCGATCAAAAAGCGATCTCCGATGTTCATCTTTGTCGATGATGAGCCCTCCGACGTCTATTTACTGCGTAGTCTTGAGTTATTGGTAGTTCAATCGCAAGTTCAGGCAAGTTTCTTCTTTTAATTAATTTGATAAATATTTCATTTGAAATCAACAATTTCAACTAATCAGACTGGCTCGTTTCACAAAACTATAGCCATTGTAGAACTGCAAGCAAGATGATTGGTCATTTTCTGGCTATTTCCCGTTATTTTAGGGTTAGTGATCAATCACAGTACTCGTCATTCCGCAGTTTCAATTTTTTTAATGAGATAGTCGCGAGAATGATTCATGCATTAAACGTTCAGACTTCGACTTATAGCATTTTCCCTAAAAAAGGGGTTACTGATGATATTTCACTGTAACAAAGACTCACTTGCTAATAAGCGATCTTTTCCTCTTCTCGCATGATCGCCTTATGCAGGCAGCCTTAATATCGTTCGACTGCAGTATTTCTTTTAGTTGTTCATCATCGTCACATCGCAGTATGCAAGTACGACAACGTGTGGAATTGCTGCAAGTGGGACGGGACAAGTCGTTTATTCCCAACTGGCTGCAATTTCCGGCGGACTATTCGTCAACTTCTGCAATTCTCCACCCAACAGTCCAATCACAAAGGTAATCGCGAAGTGACCTTTTCAGAATGCGATAAGCAAACTAATTACATTAGCATCGTGCTTGGGGGTGTATGTTGTAGTAATGCATTGAATGAAACTGTTTCAGACATTGTCCGCACTTGGTCCGATTCTATATCAACTGGAAACTATGACTCAGTTGGATGCTCCTGACTGCTCGACTGGGATTACAGATTCGTTTGGCATCGGGAATCAGCAAACTTACTACATTATTTCTACATCTGACAGTATTTAATTTAATTGTTTTTTTGATATTTTGAGCCACCATGTCATTTATGAAATGAATTTAGGTCACAAATATTTGATAAGAGTTCAATTCTCTGCACTAGAGAGAGAGCCAAATTTATGGTAACGGGATGTTTCGAGAAGATAACCGAATATTTTAAGATCATGTTTCAGTCCCAATCCTAAACTTACTCAGTCATAGACTTTCACATATTTTGTTATACAGACACGCCGAACGTATCGCTGTACAATTTGGACTCAAAACAAACTACAGTGCCGACTGCGGGCTTGCATATCGGCAATTTTTATCTCTTCTCTCTTAATGAACTGCCGTTGGGCACCTACAGTATTACAATGGTTAGCGCCGGACAATGCCACTTCAAAGTTGCTGGATCAAGTTCGATCAGCGCATTTTACGGCTTCGCAACGTCTGGATTTGACATTACAACTACATATGCACAGCTCGGTAGGCGATT
>NIUQ01005374.1:0-11009 GCA_002796945.1 Plectus sambesii
CGGCGGGCGAGCTGGATGTCCTTGGGCATGATGGTCACGCGCTTGGCGTGGATGGCGCACAGGTTGGTGTCTTCGAAGAGACCGACCAGGTAGGCCTCGGACGCCTCCTGCAGCGCCATCACGGCCGAGCTCTGGAAGCGCAGGTCGGTCTTGAAATCCTGCGCGATCTCACGGACGAGGCGCTGGAACGGCAGCTTGCGGATGAGCAGCTCCGTCGACTTTTGGTAACGACGGATCTCACGCAGAGCGACGGTACCGGGGCGGTAGCGATGGGGCTTCTTGACGCCGCCGGTAGCGGGCGCGGACTTGCGGGCAGCCTTGGTGGCGAGCTGCTTACGCGGGGCTTTGCCACCGGTGGACTTGCGGGCGGTCTGCTTGGTGCGGGCCATGGTGAGATTTGGGAGCGACGGTAAAAGCGGGGATGACGCGTAGACAGAGATCGACAATAGTTGGGGTCGGGTTCGAATCGGTTTATAAGGACGCTACGAATCGATGCTCCGCCGTCGAATCGGCGGCGATTGGGCGGCGTCGGACGGTCGATTGGTCGATTCGCAAACAGGCGGGAAAGGGGAAACGAGCGGCGTCGGCCGATTGCAGGGCGGGACACGGCGGGGAGGACGCGCGTCGGCGGATCGTGCGGCCGCCCCACTGCCGCCGACGCCGTCGACGCTCAAATTCGGGCGGGAAAAGCGTTCCGAACAAAACAAACGCCCTTATCGCGCTGGCTGTGAGGAAGTGGGCGCATAACATGCTTCTGCACTGATAACTGTTTCGACATTCGATTGCAGAGATTTGTTGTTGGAGCTGATACAGTTACTACCTCATATGACAGCGCGTTCAGACAGTGCACAGAGTACTACGATTAGCTGGTACTGTACAGAGTCGGTTGAAACGCGCTTTGATTGACACATGCGTTGTTTCGTGACACAGCGTATGCAGGCGGAAAGGGCTTTGAGTGACACCTGGGTGGGCCGTCGCTTTACAGTATACATGCACATAACACACGGTGCTCGGTCTCTTATGTGTCACAGCTGCGGTGTTGCTGATAGTTTGCAGATTATTGTTGAATGCTACTCGTTTGCATTCAGTGCTTCATGCTACTATTTGGTGGGATGCAGTTCAAGGTTGTGTGAGAAACAAAAGTGGTGTTGCTTTGACGAATGATTCCATTGGCTCTTGCTTCACTATCTTATGACAGTGAAGTTGCTGTTTGTGACTAACTCAAGGCTAACTGCCCTACACCCTACCTCAAGCGTGTAAATGTGGCTTGTGTCAAAGACTACCTCAAGCTGCTATGAATGAAGTTTCAATGTACCTTTACCCGCTTACGTCATGTCACTAAGCCATGACTACACTGTTCACGAATGCTAGATGCACCGCAGCGAGTTTATCGCCCATCGTGATACATTCAACGAATGACTATATTAACATTTGCTCGTAGTTGCTGGCCAACAAGCGAACTGTTACAGCTGCGGTATTGCTATGCTGCTGAAGCTAGTTTGCCGACTGCTTTTGAATGCTACTAGTTTACATTCAGTGTTTCGTACCAGTACAAGGTTGTGTGAGGAACAGATGAGTATGCTCTACCTCACATGTACGCCGCTGTCGGGTTTAGAGCAGGAACAGCGGTGTACACCTCATAATGAAAATTGAACTGTTCCAGTTGAATGTTTTTAGCAGTCGTAGCAGCATCTAGCAGCCCTCGTGGTGTTGCTTGCAATGAATGATTGCATTGGCTGTAGCTCGTTGCTGTTCCTCCACCAAGTGGTCGTGTTGTTACCAGTGTTTGAGACTATCTCAGGCCTAACCGCACTAAACCCTACCTCAAGCGTGTAAATGTTTGTGTCAAAGACTACCTCAAGCTGCTATGTATGCAGTGTCGATGTCCCTTACCCGCTTACGTCATGTCACAAAGCCATGTCTACACTGTTCACGAATGCTAGATGCACCGCAGCGAGTTTATCGCCCATCGTGATACATTCAACGAATGACTATATTAACATTTGCTCGTAGTTGCTGGCCAACAAGCGAACTGTTGCTTCACTAACCTGTGTTTGTGACTACCTCGAGCCTAACTGCCCTAATCCCTACCTCAAGCGTGTGACGATGGCTTCTGTTAGACACTACCTCAAGCTATGGGCATGCATGCAGTGTCGATAACCCTTACCCATGTGTTCACTGTACATGCTAGATGCACCGTGTCAAAGACTACCTCAAGCTACTATGGACATGAATGCAGTGTCGGTGTCCCTTACCCGCTTACGTCCCTAACCTCTCCCATGTTCACGCTTGATATAACGAATAGTTTATGAAGTTCATTGTGATACCCTAAAAACACAATACACAACAGCTCTAAAATGCGAACAATTCACGACACGAGAGAACGACTTTTCATTTGATGGTGGCCCTAAAGAGGGCCGTTGGGTTGAAGTTTGGCTCGCTGAGTCGATTTACTTGGCGGGCTTCTCGGACGTCTTCTTGGGCAGAAGGACGGCCTGGATGTTGGGCAGGACTCCGCCCTGAGCGATGGTCACGCCCGACAGGAGCTTGTTCAACTCCTCGTCGTTGCGCACCGCCAGCTGGAGATGGCGGGGGTTGATGCGGGTCTTCTTGTTGTCACGGGCGGCGTTGCCGGCCAGCTCGAGCACCTCAGCAGCCAGGTATTCCATGACCGCGGCGAGGTACACGGGGGCGCCGGCACCAACGCGCTCGGCGTAGTTGCCCTTGCGCAAATGACGATGGATACGGCCGACTGGGAACTGGAGTCCGGCTCGGCTGGAGCGGGTCTTAGCCTTTCCTTTGGCCTTACCTCCCTTACCACGACCAGTCATGTTGAGTGTGAGGGTTGGAGATGGACGAGCGAGCACGCAAGCAAATCGAGCGAAGATGCCTGAAAGAACGTCGAGGCGCCTTTATATGCGCCCGATTAGGGGTACGTGGCGCGTCCCCGCCTGCCGTAACTCCGCCCACTGAGCGACAGGGACCACGGCGCGTGCTCCACTCACGACGCGATCGCATAAATACGAGCGCCGTCCACCGACTCGCCACCACTTGGAATCGGTTCGCCCGTGTCCTCTGTTTCGCAACTAAATCTCTCTCTAACCCACCATGCCGCCGAAGCCCAGCGCTAAGGGAGCCAAGAAGGCCGCCAAGTCCCAGAAGGCGAGCCGCACCGGCGACANCAGTACAACAAGAAGAGCACCATCTCCAGCCGCGAGGTGCAGACCGCCGTCCGACTCATCCTCCCCGGCGAGCTCGCCAAGCACGCCGTGTCGGAAGGCACCAAGGCCGTGACCAAGTACACCAGCTCCAAGTAAACAGCTGCCTGGAGAGCTACTTTCAACCCAACGGCCCTCTTTAGGGCCACCACCAAATGAAAAGCTGCTTCTATCATCAACGGTCCTAATAATTGTAATGCTTCACACGTGTATTTGTACTCGTTCACACTACCGTAACACTGTAGACTGGTATGAGCAGCGCGGCGCGGATAAATTAGCACTCATGTGTGTAGGAGAACAATTGACACCACTGTCAGCCAGCGAGACCTGTCGCTCATTAGCGATACTGGTGCATTACGGCAGCGTTCGAGATGGGTGGTACACTCGCGAGACCTACCTGTCAGTCACTTCCTATACACGGGCTTCATGACAGCGTTCACGGTGGGTGGGAAGAAGAGTCGGCGGGACCTGTCAGTCACTTCCTATACAACCGCTTAACAGCGCTCTCGGTGGGTGGGACAGTCAGTCGGCGCGACATGTCAATCAAGGTGGGTGGCAATAGCGCCGTTCATGCGTACAATATGCACCGTATTCGTACCGGTCCTGCATTAGACGAATGGTGTTATTCATCACCAAATCGTTCGCTGCTTCAATTAGTAGCAATCTTCAACCGCTCAATTAGTGCGAATATGGTGCGTACATATCAACGGCGTATGTACCATGGCCGAAGTTGGCTAGATCAACACCATCCCAATGTCTGAAAGAGAACGTGAAGAATGTGTTATCGGTGAGAATGGGTATTTGGCGCGTTGCCCGATTCCCGCTGCGCCGACGCCGGGCGAATCGAGCAAACAACGAATCGCGCGCGAGGCATCCCGCCGTGGTCGTCTAATCGGCGCGTCGTCGAAGTGAATAAATCGCGATCGCCTTCTACCCAGTCATCCAGTCTGCTGTTTAGCATTTCCGTGCGTTCCTCAAGTCTATCGAATCGTCATGTCTGGCCGTGGTAAGGGAGGCAAGGGTCTCGGAAAGGGTGGCGCCAAGCGTCATCGCAAGGTTCTTCGCGATAACATCCAGGGCATCACCAAGCCCGCCATCCGCCGTTTGGCTCGCCGTGGTGGTGTCAAGCGTATCTCGGGCCTTATCTACGAAGAGACCCGCGGTGTCCTCAAGGTGTTCCTTGAGAACGTCATCCGTGACGCCGTTACCTACTGCGAGCACGCCAAGCGAAAGACCGTCACCGCCATGGACGTCGTCTACGCGCTGAAACGCCAGGGCCGCACCCTGTACGGCTTCGGCGGTTAAACACCAGCTCACTGGTATCCAAAATCCAACCCAACGGCCCTCTTAAGGGCCACCAACAAATGAAAAGTCTCGTTCCTTAATGCATTTCATTGTTTTCTTTGTATAGGATGTGTTTCAGATCGCGTACAATAATCGTTCTTTGAGGGATTTGTCCAGCATTGGTACGACTACGTAGGCACTGTGTAACCGGCTTGTTGTCATTGTATGTTACTGTATTAGCACCATAATAGTGATACCATGACAGCTGTCACGAAAAGCTGCATTTGTCGCTGTTCTAAGACGTAGGTAACACCGTAAAATCTAGATGCTGCAGCCAATTGTTTAGGAAGTGTAATGCAGCGTCACCCGATTGTCAAGGAACTGCGCACTGAACGTAGGGAAACATGGATAGAGCTGTAGGAACAGGTAAAACACAGTAACATGCCAGACTTGTATGCATGAAATTACACACTGAGCAGGGTGAGCAAGTAGATGATAACGAAATCATACAAGGTTGCATCGACTGTCGTCACTCACAAACCCAAAACAGTAGATAAAGATCGCACTGCGAACAACTGTGATATTCTAATCGATGAGGTAGTAATCAGCTGCTATCGCCTTAAAGCCCTTCCTCCGTCGTAGATTTAGCTCAGTACATGCACACACAGGCAATAACATCATTAGCTCACTAAGACATTGAGGGATTGTTACATCTGCTGCAATAAGAATTTATTCGACGATGGTCGATTGCAGCAGTCCGAATACGGTATCAATCAGATTGTGACATGCTGACTCAGCAAGGAGGGGTGCAACATCAAATACTACCAAGGTCGCGGAACAAAAGGCATCATCTTGTACTTAAGCCTGCAAAGTAAGTAAGCCGACGGCAAGACTGTTCATATCAACGGTACTTCTGTGTTGAACGGTAATCTGGCAATAGGGTACATGACCGACTGCACACCTCTGCGAGCAATTTCTGTTCATGTCTTATCATTCAAGCAAGAGGCGTCACAGGTAGTGTACCATCAGTTTTTATATACCCATTTCAATTTAAACTTAATCTTCTGCATATCTTATTAGCATCTATTTTATAAGTGTTATTTCGAAGAAAGGGGTGTTCTGGCTCGAACAAGTATTATTTTACATTTAGCTGCTCTAGAGGTGGATGAAGGGACAAAAGGAGCAGTGCACCACTCAGGCTTCAACCGGTGCCTACTGCTTCTGTACAGAACTCGGCCACATTCAAGATATCAGTGGTCGCGTGGTTCGTCGGCAGGAATTGGAACGTCGCTCCCATCTACAGCAGTATGTGATTCTGTTAGTGTTTGTCTCGTTGATGTATTTAACTTCTTTTGCATCGTTTTACAATATGTTTTAATACTTTCGCGGTTTGCAATACGCATATATATTATGTTTCTTTCGTTCATTTATATTGTAACTGTACTTTTATATGTAATAAAAAGTTATCCTTCAATTCACACGTTGTTCGGACAACTTGTCTTTGCTGCATACATCATTAAATTGTGCTTCGGTGTGCGTTCTACGACATGTTCGGATAACTTTATAACACTATTTATTTTGTCGTATGCACACATTTTAAGCAACATACGAGCAAATTGAAAAGGGCAAACATGCACTCATTGAACTAGCGATCAAAATCTTGTAGTAAAACAAACTGCAATCCACTTAATCAGTAAAGAATAGTGTCATTTACAATTGTATCCAGCCTGAACGAATAATACCCTAAATGTTCCTTTCGAGTGCAAATAACCCCACGAAATATCTTCCCTTTATTTCCATATTAATTCATAGAGCGTTTAGAGAATTCAAAATCTCGCTGTTAGTAAACATCCAAGTTCTACCACTTCTGCTTATTGACTTTCTCGCATGATGAAATATGCTCGATATCTCTTCTGTTAAGGATTGTAGCAATTTACACGATCCTCATGACGTTGACACGTGTGAATTGCCGACAGCGGCATTCATATAAATTCCTTTAGTGGAAAAATAGTCAATTGGAGCAGCCAGATGATTACAGTTATTCGAGTTCTTCGTTAAAATGATAAAAATGTTCAGCGCTTTCACATTAAAAACTTTGTCCGAGGCGAGATTCGAACTCGCGCATGGTTACCCATACCAGAACACTCACCGCGCTTTTCACGCACGAAGCTTTTCGCTTGAGTCTGGCGCCTTAGACCACTCGGCCACCCGGACAACTAATAAATAAGAGTATAGGTTATTTCAACATTAATCCTCCTCGCCCACTTATCAGTTGCATTATGATTAAATCTTGTTCATGGACATACATCGGAAACGGCGAGCAGTGCAACATTGAAAACAGAATCCTCAGTGGCCGACTATGTACTTTCCTATATTCAGTATTGTAGTCAAAGATGGACGCAGGAAAGGACCTTATTGATAACGGCAACAAGTATTAGATGTACTGATGCCTTGAAGTGTGTGTATTCGTGTTATTTGGTCACAGCAACCATCCTTCTATAATGCAACCAACAATTTCAGTGTTTTATTCACATAATCCTGTAGCAACCTAATGGTAAATTCTTTTATAAACAAATGCTAACTGAATCCATTGATAACGATCACTTACCACGCCATTAGCCCACTCGTACACGACTTCGATCAAATCGCAGCTCCTCACTAATGTCCGACATTCTCACACCGCAATCGTGTTGCACTCGCGCTATCTTCGTCGCGACCGCGAGCACATTTCCTTCCCGGGGCATCCTTTATGAAAACTTTTATATCATTCAGTTTCTCCCATCGAGACAAAGCAAAAGTAAAAGCTGGCACCTCAACACCATTCCTTAGTCATATAGTGCACAGATTCAAAATCCCTAAAATCACAAATTTAAGCCGTTGATTGTTAAAACAAGGCAAAATCTGTCACTTTACCTGTAAGACAACGGCAATAGTGCGATTGTCTATGTCGTACATTTGCTTAGCAGAACAAGTCACGCAAGAGAGAACGCTGTCAATCGCTGAAGGATCTGAAAGCAGGCATGAAAACAAGAATCAAGGAGAATCTCCAAGAATACTCCAAGCAGTGAATTGAAGAACTAATATCGAGCTGAAAAAAGAGTTTAAAACCTCAAGATGACTACATAGGACGACTGTCAAAAGCTCTTGACCACTGATGCATTTTCTCCATGATATTAGTTTGTTTTGGATAGCGCTTCGAAACGACCCCTCGTATCTGTGACAGAATCCAAGGAACATGATAGAATATTAATATGCCTGGGACATTTGAAGAGCCTCTCATTTTGTCCATCTATTCGCATGATGTCTTCATGTTGACGCACTTGGACTATTGAATAAACTTTTACTTCCTTGTTCAAGTCTATTCTCTGTCGTAGTTAACTTTAGCAAAAGCATTTGCATACGCCTTACCGCTCAAATGACGACTAAATTGCGATCAAAAGTTTATTTCAACAATAATATTGCAAGTGATCTCAGGCGATCCTTTCAGTTCCCTCTTAACTATCGCATGACTGCACCGCTACATTTGCAATTGCAATTCGGCGATGCATTAAGTTTGCTGCGGGAAAATCCGCAGCTAACCTTTCTTCGTAAAAGCCGCATTGTACAACGTGACGCAGAAAAATTGCCGTTCGATATTAGTTAATTTTTGACATATTTTTGTCTTTAATAAATATATTCATGGAGAGCATATTCAAACACCTGGACACTATCCTTTGCGCGCTCCCCATCACCTACTGAAACAACGCATTTCGAAAGCACTTGATTCAAAGTATGGAAACTATCAACAACTGATTTGCTATAGTCAAAGCTGTTTCTGTTTTAATCGGTAAGTGCCAAACATCTCACCCTCTTCGCTGCGATCAAATGAGCTCTATTTGGCTTTTGTTGATTAAATGCCATTTTATGCAAGAATCGCCATTATTCGAGACAGTTTTGAATATCATCTTCGCGAGTTGCTCAAAAAGTGCCGCAGGTTTTCAATGGGGAAAACGCTCAGATTCGTTAATGTATCGATTAAGGAAAACACTATTATTAAAAATGATTAAGCTACTATAAATTGTGCTTTTGATATATTTCTGAAGGAGACCATTAAAAATTTATCAAAAAACAGGTTTCTTGGAAAAGGAATGAGATGTTCTGGAGGGGTCTGAGTGCAATTCTCAGACATTAACCCTTATTCAGCAAATGGTTTCATCGAGCCTTCCCACTAACTAAAAATACATCGATTAGATATCAGTCCCGTGCGCAGTATATCTCGCTGTTGTAGCAAGATAAAACAGATTTTTGAATGCATTCGTTGATTTTGAACATCATATAGTTCTTTCATTCAAAATCAGAAATTATAGGTGTACAACATGCAAACGGTTACGTTACACTTTCGCAGATTCAGTCAGCTACTGTATAACCCAAGATTTTCTCTCAGGCGTATCATAAAATTTTTACTAAAACGAAATATCCGTCAAATTTGTTCCAACGACAGCACGCCCACCCTTACTTTGGCGTGAGAGATTCGTAACCTTCTCTTTATAGAGCATTTAACATGATTAAACGCTCTCGGTAAAATTGAATTAGATGGAATCTTGAATGACCTCCGACGATCGTTCTAATAATATGCACGATGGCTTCATTGAAATCTTCCCTATGATTGTTGATCACTTATCGATAGTATAAGATGCTCGACGCCGATTCGAGTAATGCTCACATTTCATTTTTTAAGGATCACCAAGTCTTCAACAACGTTTGCGCCCAACAGATATCATCATGGAACCGAAAGAAAGTCCCCACCGTCACGTTTTGCCAATTCAGCCAAAGCTTGTGGTAAACCATGTACTTAACACTCTTGTCCACTTAAAGATCGGTCCTTCGAGTCGCTCATTCAAATCAGCATCTTTATGGACGTTGAAGAGTGCTTTTTGGTTTGCGATTTACCTTCTTGGCAGCTATCTGACCATAAATTCGTGTCTGAATTTGCTCAACGACTATTCAAGCGTTCCGATTTTAACGCGCGTCACGGCTTATACGACTAAAATGGTATCGCTGCCTAACATAACCGTTTGCGTGCCCTTCAATGCGACGCAGATGTTTCCATTTACATCATCATCAAGCCCCACACCGTATTCCGATTCGATCAAAGAATTCTTTAACAAAGCCATCGAAAACGGTACATTTAATACAGCAAATTATGGTATGAAATGGAAAGGGCTTTATTCCAAAAAAATTACATCCCATCCTACGCTTGTCATCCTTCATAAATACCTTACGATCATGCATGAGGCAGAGTATTTGCGTGAAGCGATCGCCAATCCATTTACGAGTTTGCGCTGGGAAGCGGAATCAGATCAAAAATACGCTTTATTGAATATAACAGTCCCACAAATTGAAAAAATGAACATTACGATCGATGAAATCAAAAACGTTTTTCTTGAATATTTCAAAACCGGCTTTACAAATAACCTTGGAACCGATGACGGTGGCGTTTTATTTTGCATATATCGCCAGAATTACGAAGACGGTCGATGCGATTTCTTCGATACAATATCTTATCTGGATCAAAATCAGATTTGCTTAAAAATGCACAGTATCATTCTTCAAGCTGAAGACGATGACTTCAGTCATATTGCGATAGCAATCAACGATCATTTAAATGCCATCAAAAAGACTGGTAGGAAAATAATATTCAACTTCAATGAAGATGCGACGCCACCAAATTTTGCTGCAACTGCAGATGAGAGTAGTCTCATTGAAACAGAAGCTGATGAAGGCATTTTAGCATATATTGATTATCAGGTAAGGAAGTCGACAGCCACTTAAAGTTTTGACCACAGTAAATAATTTCCCCTAAGAATGTAAAAATATAAATTTGGTAAAGAAATTAGCCAAGTTCAAATTATAAGAAAATGTCTGCCGAGTTTTCAGTTCGTAGCTCCCAAGTAAAGATATACGGAGCTTATATTTGGAAACGAAGATAGTGGTTAAAAGTCAATGGGCCGGTTTCACATCGCGTACTTTAGTTAAAGTCGGACTGAACGCAATGATAAAGGATAGGCCTAAAGTCAGACATTAGCTAAAGTACGCGATGTGAAACCCACCCAATCACTACTGTGGCAATAGTTAAAATAACGAGGCTGTAAAGCTAACCATTTCTTTCACATTGTTAGCGACGAAAAGTGGTCACTTCTGCCATAAAATTTGTTATGACTGAATAATTTTAGAGGAAAACGCAGAGGGCAATCATATCGTGGCTGTAGTAACAGCAAGGCTCTGAGCAGCTAAAAATTTGTCATTATCAATAGGGAGTGTTTACTTAAATCTGAATTGGATCGATGGCGGACCGACGCATCTATCAAGCCCTCCGATAGGTTTCTGAAAAAAGGAAAAATGCGTAATTTTGCCCACCCCGAAACTATGCCCAGATGCAGCTGTGCTCTAAGATGTGGTATTCTTTGCAGAGCGTTTACCGTACACTATCAGGAATGTCAGATGGAAAAATGCGCTGTTCGCACCGAT